>NDGM011242175.1:0-21259 GCA_002564305.1 Octomys mimax | reverse complement strand
TTGGCGGGCCTTCCAGATTGTATCATTTTGTGTGACCTCGATAAGGCAGTTTGATTATTTATTACCCCTTGGAATTTCAGGAGTTTCTCACTTTGTATGTTCAGTTGACGGCCTCATGCTCCCTTGCCCCTGTCGCTGGTTCTTTTGTTCACTTCCAGAAGCTTGGCTCACTAAGGACCATCGATAATTGCACTGTTATTTTTCTACAAGACGCAGCAGCTTCCAACACTTGTAATACGATTTTATACACGTGTGCAACACAAAGATTATCTTGGTGCTGAGAGAGACTCACTGTGATATCTTCAAGAGTGAGTCATATAATCGTGCAGCTGAGCTTCGTTGGTAGCTAGAGACTAGTTCCTCTTTAACTTGGGTGTTGAGTATTGAGGATGACGACGACGACAACAAGGAAGTATCTGTTTTGTTTTTCCTATGGTCATACTACAATCCACACTAACACAAGATATACATGGGTTTGACCCCACACAGGAAGCACATAATCCTGTCTGCAGTGGATAGCAGCCGGACAACCTCTAATCTATTTCATCACTTTCTTTTCTGAAGATAGTGGCCAGTTTCACAGGCTGGGGACTCTGTCACTAAGTCTGGCTTCCTGTTCTGATTCCAGTGTTAGTCAAAAGCCCTAGCTTGCTTTTACTGTGCTGTTGATTTTTCAGCTATCAACTGAGGTTCCCCCAACCACCTTGTTGGGTTCCATTGGTTTTCTTGGGCAGTGCAAAGAAATAGTGTATTTATCAGATTATAACAAGGACTATTACAGAAGACACAGAGGAAGAGAGGCATGTGGGGAGAGCCATACAGCTCTCTTGCCCTCTCCAGACTTGTGGGACCCTTTGTGTCCTGGTATGTAGAGTCTCTCTGCATCAACTCTTGGCTTTTTATAGACTTCTGAGTGAATGCTGACACACTGGGTAGGTGAAACCCACAAGGTCTGTCTGTTTAGATTTTTCTCCTCTTCTCAGGCCAACATTCCTTCTCCCAGGGTATGGCTATAGAGCAGGGTTCTTCCTGTATGAAGCTTTCTTCCAGAAGGTCTGAAAGGTTAGTTCTAGGAATTTCCTTATAGTCAGCTCTCAGACAGAAAGAAAATCTTGATGACTTACCTTGGGCAAGTGAAATCTTAGTTTCTGTGTTTCGCTTTTGGAAGGGAATTTTGAGCCAGGATTTTTGCAAAAGTATGTATTATCAGGCCAGGGATATGGCTCAGCAGCTTAAGTGCCTTCCTGGCAAGTGCAAGGTCCTGAGGTCAATCCCTGGTGCAGAATGCCCCACTGCTCCAGAATCCCAGACATGGTGGCGCATGCCTGTGATCCTAGCACTAGAGAGGCTGAGACAGAAGGATTATGATGAATCCGAACTGTGTAGAGAGACCCTGTATCATGAACAAAGATGTTCCCCTCTGAATTATTTAAAATAGCCAAACATTAAAAAATAAACATAGAAGATAATTGTAGAGAAGATAATTGTAGAAACTATAGTATCTGCCCTTAGAAATGTAGAAAATGAAATGGAGAACTTATAAGACTGGAAAGCACTTAGATAATTTTAATATTTTCAATATACTTCTTGGTAATTTTTAAGACCATATATTGATTTCTCTTTGTTTAAATTGTTTCTAAAAATGATGCTTACAAAAGTATAAGATGAAGACTTACTAATGGGCATAGTTTCATTTGAAACAATTTATACATGCCATTAATGTAGCTATATAAAAATAATCCTGTTGCATTGAAAACACTGGATAATAATAGCTTAATCTGTAGCTTTTCAAAATTGTAAAGTAACGTTGGCCTTACTTTGTTAACTTAGGCCAACGTCAGGCTGTAGAACACTCTGACAGTCTACAGAAAAGTTAATGACCAATTAAAGTTTTCTGAAAGTTGTAAAACCATACTTCTTTGTTTTAGTGTTTGGAGATTTTTATTGTTTGCCCCCTTTCCTGAATCTTGTTCTCATCCTGAACCATATTTATAACAATATAATTAGTGTTAATCTCTTACCCATCAAAAATTGCTAGTCTGCCTTTATAGAAGAATAAATAAAAAAATGATGGTATAAATGTCCCTACATTTGCTTTAGAGCAGAGATTGTATTTTCTTATTTATGAATTTCATATTTTTTTATTTTGTAATAAATTATACTTTCATGATTTAAAGAACTCAGAGCATTTAAATAATGAGTCAGCTGATTGCTTCTTTGTTGGGGAAACTTTCATTTAGAAAAATGGGCTGGGGATAAGCACTGCCTGGCAAGTGCAAGGTCCTGAGTTCAATCCTTGGTACCACAAAAAAAAAAAAAAGAAATATGTATGGCTGCCTTCATTTTGTTTTCCCATGTATATATTATTTGGTGTCTTTGTGAAACATAGTAATTACAAACCTCTTGAGGAGTTGGTATAAATGCATTTGGAATCTTGATCATTTTTACTTTCCCTTTTCCACTCCACCCTTAGGGCTCTATCTCAGACTTACTTCCTGTGTCGTGTATCTCATGGATTCCAAGCATAGTCCTGCTCCCTGCAGCTCATTCTGCTTGGCTGGGCTTTCTTTCATGCTCCCAATTACATCTCCTACTTGGAGCTCCTTGCTTGATGGACACTGGAATGCAAAATGAATACACAAATGAATTCCCAAAATGAGTAAACTATGAACCAAGTGTTCTGTTCCCTAGTGGTGATCCTCATGGAGAAGGCCTATCCAAAGAACTTTTCTTGTGTTGTTAGGTTTATTTACCCATTACGTTATGCATAAAAGTGGGCAGTGAAAACTTTATATTTCAAAATGCACAGATAATGTGAAATGTGAAATTAATTCTTAGTGAGGAGTTACAATATTTTAAATATGTCAAATCATTTAAAGGTAAATAAATATTAAAATATTAATTTTATGTAAAAACCATTAACTACTTTGGAAGTTATATTTGCATCACTCAAAATAAATTACTAGGGAGTAGTTATTTTGGTACACTTTCTACCAAATAAATTTAAAACTAGGCATCCATTTTTGATACTATCCTACTACACTTACAATATGCTGTTAGGATTTTTTTTTTTTTTTTTTTTGCAGTACCGGGAATTGAAATCAGGACCTTGAACTTATGAGGTAAGCATTTATTCTACTGAGCTATCTCCCCAGGCCCTAGGATATTTTGAAAAAAGACCCACTAACAATTTTTTTTAATATATTTCATACAGGGTCTGAGTATGCAGCTCAGACTCATAGTGATCGTCCTGTTTTCAGCCTCCCCAGTGCTGGGATTATAGGCATGTGCCACCATGCAGGGTCTTGGTGGCCACTCAGTGTGCCTGGGATCAGGGCCACCAAAGCATGTGGTGCCGAGAATTGAACCTCGATTGTAGTGTTTGCCTAAGCAGGCATTTAGTCCACTGAGCTATCTCATTGGCCCTGACTCCTAATAATTTTAATGCAAATAACAAAACAACCTAGTCTGCTTCCACCACGTATATCCACCCCCAGTGAAAGAATTACACTATTTTATGAAAATGTCATAAGATGTATTCCTTCAAACACAGCTACGAATTTGCTCCTAATGCTTTCTTCTTGGATGTCTTGGCTAATTTGGTTGTTGTTTTTGAATAGCTGCCTATAAGCACTAACTCAAGACTGATTCTACCTACAGGGAAGATGTGTGGATGCTAGCAGACTTGTGCTGAGAAGATCCTACTCCTGGCCATGTCTTGGCATACCTCAACTCTTGTTTCTTTCTGTCTCTTCCGCAGCTGTTTACATCCGGGCCACACATTCTGCACTCCCAGGCCTGTGTCCCAGGGGCGTGACACCTCTCCCAGGTCTCTTCTGTCTCTTCCTGCCCTGTACTCTAAGGCTAGCTGCTCCTGTTAACCCCTATTTCTGTGGTTATTTTTTACATGGCTCAAATTTGCATATTTTCTTTATAAAAATAAAAACAAATTCCAGGCATGAGATCAATAATATTTTACAGGCATATAAAGCCTATTTGAGAGTTTCTGATTGTCATAATTTTTAGCTTGAAAGTAGTTTATTATTTTTATAATAATACAATTTTCTTTAAAACACTGTTTCCTTGACTTAGCTTGGTTTTTGTGACTTGCATTATGTGTGAAAACGTGTTTCCAGCTTAAAATTAATGATACATAATCCATCTTTAATCTCATTTTTCTACCTGTTTGTCATAAATGTTGGACACTGGACAATAGGAAAATACTACAAAACAAACAGTACTTACACCATCTATGTAGGAAGCAGTGTGGCTTCAGTCTCTCTGTTGGGGGCAAATGTATTTTCCATGGAGAGAGCTCAGAGAAAAAAGTCCATATGACAAGACAGAAAGCCAAAGAGAAACCTGCTGGATATCATATTTTAAAGTCATCAACGTATTATGAAGGAAGTAAGGGCAAATGTATAGGTTCCATGAAGTAATAGGTCTTTTTTTATTTTATGTATTTAGTACACTGTTTACAGGGTCTCATTACACAGATCGGACTCTTAATGATCCTACGATTTTCAACTCCCAAGTGCTGCGATTATATGCTTACACCATCACACCCAGTCTCAATCGCCACCTCAGCACTCCCTGGGGATGACGTTGGCATGGCATGCCAGGGATCAAACTCTGGTCCCTGTATCTTCCAAAGCAGGCGCTTTAATCTGCTGAGCTATCTGGCCAGCCCAAGAGGCCTTTTTATACACTGTGGTACACATTAGCAGAGAGATCTTATTCAATATTTTTAATAAGAGTAATTTATACTTCTCAGTTCACTCACATTAGCAAGTGCTTGTTCAACAGAGTGTATTTACCAGCTCATTAACACATTTTAATAATTGATTGCCACTAAGAGTTAAGCTATCTTGGATAAATGAATGAAACAACTGCAATATTACTTTTTTTTGTAATTGGAAAAAAGAAGTCTTAAACTGCCTGTACCACTGTAGCTTCTGGGAGGATTACAGAAATGCATACTCACTATTTCTGTAGGGCTGAATAACATTCCTTGTATTCATTCACCTCTTCCTGGATGTATAGGTCACTTCCATGTATAGCTATTGTGATTGATGCTGTTACAAACGCGCAATATTTAATCTCTGTATCTGATTAACTTCACTTAGAATTATGGTTTCAGGATCAACCCATTTTTCAGCAAAAAATTTGATTTTTTATAGCTGAGTGATACCCCATTGTGTGTGTGTGTGTGTGTATCACTTGTGTATATATACACTATTCATCTGTTGAGGGTCAAATAGGTTGCTTCTACAGTTTAACAAATGGAATTTGTGGTGCTACAAACTTGAATATACATTGATCACTGTAATAGAATGATTTTAATTGTTTCAGAAAGATACCCAGAAGATATGTAGCTAGGTAAAACTAAGTGAAATAAGTTAAGCATCGAAGGTTCACTATCACCCAGTTTCTCTAATATGAGAGACCAAAAGTGTGAGTAATATAATGAGCAAAATAAAAGTGAGATATTAACTAACAGGAAGGGGCTGTGTGGAAAGGAGTAGTGGAGGTGATGGGTTGGGTTGAAAATGATCAAGTTGTGATAGAGAGACGTACCAGTTACTAAAGAGAAATGTGTTTATTGTGCTTTGCAAGCATATGCTAATAAAAATAAAAATTGAAGTGGACCGATGAATGTTAAAGGCATCTTGGAGAATATTTAACTTTATTTGAATAAGAACCAACATTCATGCTGAGATAGTACATCTCAAATCACCAGTCAACAAACACATAAGTGTTCTCCAGACATGATAATTTGGCTCTACATATCTTACTTATAATTTCAAACTCAGTTGTCCAATTAGGACTATAAGCTAGAAAAATTTACCTGCTCATAGAATGATATTGAACAAATCAGATCAATTTCAGACACTACTGTAGAAAAATAAAGCATTCTGAGTATTAAAGTCAGCCAAGTGTCAGCTGAGCTTGAGTGCTGAGAATATGAAGACATTTTCTTGTTATCATATTTATTGCACTTCTGCTTTAGATGATTGATGAAATTTGCTGTGTCTATGAGAAAGTGCATAACCTGTTGGAAGACACCTTGAGCGTGTAAGAAGCATGATATAATAATAGAGAAGTCTCGATTAAAAACCAACGTATTGAAACCATCTCTGTGATGGAAATATTAAATTTGTTCATCTTCTGCAATTGTTAATTTGAGAATGACATATATTATACTACAAAGCTAATTGGAAATTTATAATGAAAATACACCAGAGATATAACTTGGCTTTTGAATAATGTAAAAATGAAAAAATATGGTATTTCAGAGAAACTAATTTTTCATTTGGTTGAGAGAAGAAGAATCTAATGGAATTGATGTTTTTATTTCTCCAATTTTGATGTCAATCTTTATTTACAAAATGCATTTTTAAATCTTTCTCTTTGTTTTGATTAGGCATTGAAAGTCATTGTTTAGATTTTAGCTTTGAAATTTTACCTATATTCTTTATTTTTAAAATTTTTTNGGGGGGCCCAGCTCAGTCTGCTCTGGGGGCATGGGTGGATCAGGGTATGGTGTTGGGGGGTTGAACTGCAGTCCCTGCACGATTGCCTAAGCAGGCTTTTTAGATCACTGAGCTATCTTCCCAGCCCCTTACCTATATTCTTGTAACAGGCCTAACATTTGTGTAACATAGAGAATCCAGAAGTCAAGTATTTATCTTGACATTATATATCATAAAAATTAGATAAAGTTCAGTTAAGGAGTAAATATTTTCAGTTAGGGATAATTTTATTTGTCCATTCATTAGACATTATTTGTCTTTTTAGCTAAGCTTTTATTTCTTCCCTTAGTAGACCTAGCAATGAAAGAAAAATCACCAAAACCCAGGGGGAGAGCTTTGTGAGCACAAGCCTCTCTACCTTCTAGAAGTCACAGATGGAAAAGGAAACATCATAGTGCCTTTTGTCACAACCTTGTTGAGTCTCAGCCCTTGTTGTAGAAGCTGAATTGGGATGGGACCGGAACTTAGCTAGCTCTGGTTGTAGCGTCTGGTTATACCTCAGATGCTAGTCAAATGATGGGTTGCACCTGATGCAACACCAAAAAAGCTCCTAAAACTGTGTCCTTAATTAGAGGTCAGACATGACAAACCTGCCTGGTGAAGGTGGGTGGCCGTGGTGGCCCACACTGATGCCAAGGGAGCATGCAGAGTGATGGGTTTCAGAGCTTGAGAACTTGCTTTAGAGATCAGGTAGCAATGAAGTGGACTTGGCCGTAAGTTCTCATGGCTGGAAGGGAAAGGTGGCTGTGGTCGTGCCTCATCTACGTCATCCTCATACTCACGCTGCCAAGTGCACACGTGGGAAAGTGAACTTTATAGCAATGATGGGCCAAAGCCTTGTGGCCCTCATGATGTGTGTTCATGGGGAGGGAGGGCCACTCAACTCCTTACTCTCCAGAAAATGTGAAAGCTGTCAAAGGACCATAGGGTTTGAAGTCAGATTCTGGTGAGACAGAGAGCCATAGCCAAAGGGGGCAGAATCCTGAGCTGAAGGGTGTCTATGCAGAGTAGTGGGTCTGGGAATTAATTACAGGGGCTGCATTTATCATGAGAATTGATAAGATGGCTTGATTGATTCATGGAGCAGTTGGAGAGGGCCCGATGGAGAACGAGGGAAGCACGTGGACCTGGACTGGATGAAACTTGCTTTTATATAGTCATCTTATACCTTATACACCAAAGTTGTGAGTTTCATCAAGATCAGATTACACCAATATGTCTGTGGATGGATATTTTCAATTCTCTGTCTTGTTCCAGAATTCTTGATTCCAAAATTACTAATGAAAGGTTTTTATTATTAATTTTGAATCTTAAAAATAAACATAAATTTCCCTCCCTCTTCTTCCTTCCTTCCTTCCTTCCTTCTTTCCTTTTTGTTCTGGGGATTAAATCTAAAGTCTGTGGCATGCCAACAAAGCCTATGTTCTACCACTGAGTTAGTTACACAACAGCCCTTAAAGTGTTTTTTTTTTTTTTTGTTTTTGTTTTTGTTCTTTGTATTTCACGGAAGGGTCTACAGGGTATTGAGGGTCTCACTACTATATCAGACTCATGGTGATCCACCTGTTTACAGCCTCCCAGGAGCTGGGATTATAGGCGCACACCACCACGCCCATTCTCAAATGCCATCTCAGCACACCCTTGGGGCGGGACCGGTACGGCAGACTTGGGGATTGAACCCCTTGGCCCATGCGAAGATTTTTTTTCTTATGCAAAAATTTTGTTCAATTTTATGGTCAAAATTTATTTTTTGTTTGTTTGTTTGGTACAGGGTCTCACTACACAGCTCAGACTCATACTGATTCCCCATCTTAGCCTCCCAGAACAGGATTACATGTGTATGACACCACAGCAGGTTTCAGTGGCTGGGTTTGGGCAGGACCAGCAAGGCATGCATTACTGGGGAACAAACTCAGGTGGTTCCTTGCATTTGTCAGGCAGGTGCTTAGACTCCTGAACTATCTCCCTAACCCCAGTAAATATTTATTTTATAGATGTTGCTTATGATGCAATTTCTGGATTGAATATTTATGTATGATGTTTTCAAAATTTCACTTAAACATGGAACGTCAAAATGCAAATTAATATATTATTGAAACATTGAGCATTATGCTGCTTTAATAAATATGTGCAGGGGCTAGAGAGACGGTTCAGTAGAATAAGCACTTCCCTGGCAAGCACAAGGGCCTCAGTTCAATACCCAGTTCCNAAAAAAAAAAAAAAAAAACAAACAAACAAATAAATAAAATAAAAAATGTGTGCAATAACATGCATTCATTATTCTCACGGTGATATAATTAATTGGATACAGAATAAGTTAGTGAAAGAAGTCTAATTAAGGTGTTCTTTATGTTATAAACAGACAACAGATCTGTTAATAAGGACAAGAATATTTTTAGTATAAAATAAAAAATATTAGGCCATATCTTATCAGGAAACAAAGTAGTATACAGCTTTCCATTTATTACAGTCCTTACAGTAGAAAAAGCCAGTTTCTAAATAAGTATGACAGTTTTGAGCTATGTTGCTTGACTGAAAAGGAGAGGAATATCGTGCAGTGGATAGCTAACTGGTGGTCAACGTGTTTCGCCCAGATGAATGGACTAGCCTGATGCTGGTTGCGGGAGGCCACGCTGATGACTGTTGCCGGCAGTGCAAGAAGCAGAACTGGAGAAGCTGTTGAGATGCTGAGCAACTAGAGGTCACCCAGGTATAGTTAAAAAGTGAACCTCCCTTCACAGATGTCAGAAACAGACAAATTCAAGTCTGGGTCTCGCTCTTCTCGCTCAAGTTCGGGGTCAAGATCTTGTTCTCATTCATTTTTGCAATCACGATCCAGAAGCCGATCTGTCTCTCGATCAAGGAAGTGCAGGCTGAGTTCTAGGTCTCGTTTTAGATCGTGTTCTCCAGCTCATAACGGAGGAAGGAATCACCCAGAAGTCTGTCAGAATTGCGGTTTCCGAGGTCACAACACAGGCTATCGGAGGCCCTATTATTTCCGAGGGGGCAGCAGAGGCTTCTACCCACTGGGCGGGTATAACCGTGGAGGCTGTGGAAACTGCCGTTCTAATTGCAGAACTATCAGCAGGAGTATAGTCCTCGTCAGGGCCGGTCTCGTTCCTGGTCCCCAAAGAGAAGGTCTCCTTCACCGACGTCCAGGAGCCATTGTAGAAACTCGGATAAGTCATCTTCTGACAGGTCAAGGCGCTCCTCATCCTCTCGTTCTTCCACCAACCACAGCCGAGTGGAATCTTCCAAGTGCAAACCTGCAAAGGAGAAAAAGTCCTTTTCCAAGGAGAACCGGCCATCTCAAGCTGCCGGGGATAACCAGAGAGATGAGGCCAAGGATCAGACCTTCTCTGGAGGCAACTTCTCAAGATACAAAAGCATCTGAGAGTTCAAAGCCATGGACAGATGCTAACACCTACAGCACTGGTTCTGCATCGCGAGCTTCTGCAGTTTCCGACCTGAGTCCCCGGGAGAGAGGCCCAGCTCTCCAGAGCCCTCTTCAGTCTGTGGTGGTGAGGCGGATGCCATCCCGCCCTAGCCCTGTGCCAAACCTAGTCCTCCACTTTCCAATGCATCCCAGATGGGCTCATCTCTGCCAAGTGGTGCTGGGTACTAGTCTGGGAGTCATCAAAGTCAGTTTGACCATGGCTCTGGATCTTTGAGTCCGTCCAAAAAAGTCCTGTGGGTAAGAGTCCACCAGCCACTAGCTCCACTTATGGCTCATCTCAGAAGGAGGAGAGTGCTACTGCAGGAGGAGCAGCCTATACTAAAAGGCATCTAGAAAACCAGAAGACAGAGAATGGGAAAGATATAAGGAGCAGCAACAGACAAATTCTGATAAAGAAAAAGTGAAGGAGAAAGGGAGCTTCTCTGATGTGGACACAAAAGTGAAATTGGATTCATTTGCTTCCAAGACTGACAGTGAGAAGCCCTTTGGGAGCAGTCAGTCACCCAAAAGGTGTAAGTGCTGTTAGGGATGCTGTTTGGAGAAGCTGTGGAAGCTGTTGGAAACCGCTGGTTCTCCTGGGCTGTTATGCTGGGTGACCTTGTCATTCTGGCTTTCTCGATAAGCTTGGCTGTTTTTGTCAGAAGAGCTCAGGACCTTTGTTGCCACTGAGAATGGCTATAGTTTATTTTGGGAAGCTCTGGTCCTAGTCTTGGGCATTGCCTCCTGGCTCCAGAGGGGAGGATGGTGCACTGCTCAGCCTCATGGAGAAGCTTGTCATGTTGGCTTTCCTGATGGGAACTGAGCTTTCCTCATCACCAGAAGAGCTCAGGAACTCATTGTTGCTGAGGATGGCCGTGGTACCTTTGGGGGAACTCTAGTGCTTACCTTGAGCATTGCTTCCTGACTCTAGTTCAGATCCCTTAGCCTGCTAGCACAGATCCTTCATCCCACTGGCACATTCTTCCCAGCTTCCACCACTGACCTTTGGGCCTTCCCGACATAGATCCACGAATCAGGCCCTCATGAGACTTTGTCATGGGCTCTAGGCCTCCAGTTGGACTCGGGGGAGGCGAGGCGCTGCTATGAGCTCTAGGCTTTCTCCTTGGCTCATGTAGGACATTAGGATTCAGGCCCTCAGGAGGATTCTTTGGGCTTTAGTGTGGACGGATTTCCTGTACTCCTTGTGTATGATTCTTTGGGTGATTCATAATAAAATAATATTATAAAATGTGTCCTATGTTACACTGTTGCCCTTGCAAAAACCCCAGGCCATGACACATAGTATATTAAGGAAGTTTTCTTGGGCTATATTCTAAAAAACTGAAGTTATGGTGGAAGTAGGTGTGGCATGGATAATTCATGGACTATGAGTTTGTAGTCTTGAATTTAAATTATATACCAGTTAGTAATGTATTAGCTATGATCCCAGATAGTTTACCTAAGCTCTCTTATCTTTAGGTTTATTATCTATTAAAGAGACATAATACCATTAATATTAGAATGAAATAATGACAAACAAAGATAAATAGAAAACAATAAGTACATGGCATAAGAAGAGCAGCAAAAGGTTGTATACTAAATGAAATAAATTAACCAAAGTTAGGGGCCAGGGAGATAGCTCCATAGAATAAGCACTTGCCTGGCAAACTCAGCATCCTGAGTTCAGTCCCCTGTACCATCTCTCACCAAAAAATAAAGAAAGTTGACCTTTTTTGTCAGATATATTTTTTTTTCTTTTGTGTCATTATGTGTTTCCCAAGATGAACCTCATTATACTAATGAAGGAGCTCATATGTGAAGATTATGAAACTTATGATTCCACTTATATAGTAGTTTATAAAAGCCAAAACTGTGGTGATTGGAAAAGAGCAATGAGTAGCACATCTTGGGGAGGATCTAGCAACAAAGATCTACAAGGGGACTGAGGAGAAGGAGCAATGGTGGTATTTCGTTTCTTGATTGTGTGATGTACGTGATGTTGGTTATAGCGTGACCGAACTTCTGAGCTGCTCTGAAAAATAAATGATTCACTGTACATCAATGATACTTGAGTAAAAAACAACTTCAAAATAAATAGTTAAAATATCTATTTTTAAATATGTTTTTCCTTATTTATTTGGTACAGGGTCTAGCTTCGGAGCTTGGACTCGTAATGATCCTCCTGTCTCAGCCTCCCCAGTGCTAGTATTAGAGGCATGTGCCACTAGTACTGGTTTCAGTGGCTGGCTCTGCATAGGGCCCACAAGGCATGCAGTACTGGGTATTGAATCTGGGTCCTTGTGCTTACCAGCCAGGAGCTCAGACTGCTGAGCTATCTCCTCAGCCTTCTGTTTTTGTGTGGAGGGCAGATGATGAAGTTAGGCGCAGAAGGGAATCAGAAGCATATTCTTAAAAACATACAAATGGTGGCATTTATGCTTGTCGATTTGGCTCTTGTACCTCCTGCTTGTAGTTGAAATGCTGAGGGCAAACATATTTGAAAAGCCTCCAAATGGGACCAAAATGAGTCGCAAGCAGTAGAAGCAACAGCAGTCACTAAATGGATGAAGTAGGAAGTGGGAATAGTACTGTTGGAAAAGGGCAAGACCAGAATACAATGGGGGACAACAGCAGGAATGTACTCACACAAAGCAAATGCTGCTCGTGCTGAGTGTTCCAGAAATAAGAGTAACATATGGCAGCAAGACAGCAGTTCAGTAGTGAGGGGAGTAAGGCTCCCCATAATGAGGAGCAGTGCGAGTTCTGGTCACAAATCCTGTGAGAGCTATTAAGAAAATCTGTGCTATTCATCAAAGAGAACAGACTGGCAAAGCATACTTCTAAGTATTTGAAAGGTTAGATTGAACTGTTCTTTCCCTGTTTCAATAATAAGTAAGCAGAAATAGCTCTAAATTGCACCTGAGATTATTCACGTAGGATGTTTTAATCAGGGAGAGGGGGTGCAGGGGGAAACAGATTTGTCCTGTGGGGGCACATAGAGGTGATTGAGAAGAGGGACGGGTTAGTCACGGAAATGTGAATTCATACCCATTCTTGACATCGTGTCCTTATGGGATAATTGGGCACGTTCGCTGCAGATTCAAGGCATCTTGTCTTACAGTAGCAAGCACAGAGAGTGCCACGGGAGAAAGACACAGAAGCTGCTGCCTTGAAGGACACGCTGAGTGCTTAGAGGAACACTAAGTTAGGTTGCCACCTGGTGCTTCTGCAACCTGTGGCTATGTTGGGGCTAATGACTCACTGGCAGATACCAAAATTGATGATTCTGGAAGACTGAGGGATAGGAATTGTCCTTCTGATAGAGGACTTTGGCTGAGGGACTTCCCCAGTCTTCCTGGATTTTCCTTGAACCTGTTGTGTATCTGAGATGTGTCCACCCAGCCTACTGGCTCCTTTTTCTTCTCTTGAGATCAGAGTAGTTTTTATGGCTCTCCTACTTTTATTTCTGTTTCCTTTCACAGGTGTTTCCCCTCAGTTTTTCTTACCCAATAAAGTTAATCTTCACTTTTGCTCTTACCCCAACTTTAACCAATACAGAAATTGCTTATCATGGTACTAATATATGATCAACATTGACAGCACTTGTTAATCTAAGAAATGTACACAGTAGGACTTCCACGGAGGTCTTTGATGGAATGTTTCCTTGAGCTGATGAGCTAATCCTAGCCTAAGATATCCTTGAATAAGTTGGGCCCAAGCAGTGATGGTGAACATTTTTGAGATTTCAGTGATAACAAACAGCTCTACACTCCTGCCACAAGTTTGCCACCACTTGTCCCAAGGACAGTTAGATATGCACCACAAGGTGAGTAGAGGGGAGGAAATATTGTATGCTATGGACTCTTATCTTTCTTTAGTTAGATTCTGTCTCCCTTTCATGTTAATGCCAAGCACTTCTGAACTTGCTCTTCTTCACTTTTTTTTCCACTTTAGTTATTTTTAAGAGAGAAAAGCAATAAATGTCCCAATCTGAGTTGTAAAAAGGCAGGGCAAGAAGAGAAATGGAGCAAGAAGAATGAAGATTCATACAAAATGGAGAAACTCCAGGACTTCTGGAGGGAATGTCCTTAACTGTGCCTTCTAAGCTTGGGATTCTAAGCCAGTTTTAAGTGTACCAGGAAGAGTAGAGAAGACGGGAGTCACAGGGGAGAATTTAGTCTATTCCTATGCATACTGAACTCCAAACCCAAGTTATTTACAACAAATGATTTTCTATTCTTTTCCTCGTCATTTACTAACATCTGTCCACCACTTACATCACAACATATTTGACAGTATCATTTTGATGATAGAGAAGTTGTTCCCCAAATCAAATGACAAAAATCCCCTTTTGAGGCCTATTTTAAAATCCCCACAGATGTAGAAAATGCTCCATTCAGTAGCTGAATATTGCAATCAGGTCACTGTTTAGTCTGTTTTGTTCTAATATAGAGTCAATTTTATTCATTGATTTGTGTATTCATGTAGGACATAATTTTAGCACCTTATTAGATGAGAATTTTTGTCAATTTCATTATTTCTGTTTGTATTTTTTTGGACTCTTCTCATATTCTAAACTCTTATAAATGCCACAGATCAGTATTAAGCATTATTCTAATAAGGTTTTGCCTTGCTGAAGGATGACACGCTATCTCTTTCATTTTAATGTCTTATTGCTGTGTAGAATATTATATCATCTCCATTTCTTAAATCACTCTGCCAACATCACCCTGTGTCAACCACAAAAGTAGCTAATGGCATCATTTCATTTGTGACTGGACACCTCCCCAGGTATTTCTTTTTTCTCCTAATTACAGTTCATAATATCGCTCCATTGATTGCTACATATCTCTTATTCTCCAATATTAAAACTAACATCTGGATAATTTATTCATCATGTATTTCTTTCAATACATTTTTCCCCCAATTAAAATAAGTTCGATATCCATTATGAAACCAACTGTTAATGATACCCTTCCAAACCTCTGGTAATAACTCTTCCACATTCAGATCAACTCTTTTTTAGCTTCCTCAGAAGAGACAGTGTATGTGACATTTTTCTGTAATTTTTTTATTCTTCTCTTTACTTTTGTGCAGACACACAGAGAAAGCACTTTTCCACTTATACACTGAAAATATATTTCAAAGCAAAAGGAACATGCCTTTGACCTTCCCAAATGGGAAGAAGTATTATCATTAGATTGTAGGAGTAAATACTAAGGGACAAAACCTCAGAGAAAATAAGACTTCAGATACAGGTGCAGAGGGACTTTTTTTTTTTTTTTTCTTTTTGCTGGCCAAGAATTGGGATTGTAGCAGAGACCAGTGGGAAAAGAATCAAAGGAAAGGACTTTATAGACCTGAAAGGTACACATAAATAGTCAAACATCTCAATATGTATCAGTTTCTTATCTCAGCAGCTGGAAAAATCACTGTGTCATGTGAAAAACTCAGGTGTTAAGGTTTGGCTGCCTTGGACCTGCATTCCTTAAGTGTGGAAGTGCTATGAAAGGCATAGAGTGGAGGGACTGAGTAAAGGCAGAGAGACATGAGTCCCCTCATAACTACCCAGCTAGCACAGAGGTGAGGTAGAAAGGAACCCTTTGTTGCCCATCCTCAGCCAGTGGTTGGCATGTGCTATCCAAGTACACTTTTTTTTTTTTCTTGTGGTACTGGAGGATGAAACTGGAGGCACTCCAACAATGAAGTATATGTCTCTCCTTTTTGAAATTTGAGACAGGGTCTCACCAAGTTGCCCAGGCTGGCTGTCCATGAACTTGTGCACCTCCTGCCTTTGCCTTCTGTTTTGCTAGGAATTCATGCATACACAATCCCTCCTGGTAGTACATCCTCTCTTTTAGGAATCTTGTTGGAGGCACAGGGATAGGAATAGGGCCGTGAACAAATCACTTATGTTTTATTCTATAATGTACAAAGAAAGAAAAAGGAGAGAGATATGAATAGATAGACAGATAGGCAGAGAAACAGACAGGTAGAGAGGTGGATGAGGTAAATGATAGGAGACAACTATGAAAACATAGGAAGGATACTTTGAGGCATGAAGGTAGAGGGTGGTCTTGAAAAGAGAAGAAAATCCTTGTGATCACCAGATTAACTCTACATGATGTTGCAGTGACAGGTGGGGCCTTATATAATTTACTTAGACTGCTAAACCATCCTATGTTGTTCTACTGTTTACAGATAAAACTGTTATTGTCACCATTATTATCATTACTACTGTACTTCTAAATCACCTGAATGTGCATTATAGACCTCATGACCCTTCACCTCTATGTAGGGCCATATCTTCAAGGAGAAAAGACTCCCATACAACTCTGATGTAGATGTCCAATGTAATAATTGTAAAAGGGATGCACTAGTGTCAAATGTGTAGATTGTGTCTAAGCTTCCTGTGTATTTTGCTAGAGTTCTTTATTTTCAGGATCTAAGATGCATTCTAGTTATACTGGAATTGCATTTAGTGGCTTCCTACCCCTTGTGTCCTAGGACTAGAAGAGAGCTCAACCTTTTGCTTGTAACAAATTGACATTTTAGAGGGTAGAGGCCAGTTAAGGGCACCCTCAAGCCCTTGTGTTTGGGGTCATCTCATGTTTCTTTATGATAGAATTCATGTAATCCAATTTGGGCAAGAATTTCATGGAAGTTATATTCTTTCACAAGAATAGTAAATATTTTGACCTCCTGACATTGTATCAGAGATATACGATGTCACTTTCCTGCACTAATTAGTGATACCAACTGTACTTGTTTAAGATGGATACATTTGTAGGTTTTTCTTTGGAAAATTACCATGTTTTTCCTTTTCTGAGATGTTTTGAGAACCTGTAAATATTTACTTTTCTATTTAAAATTTGCTTAACAATACTTGGTAGTAGTAATAAATTTTCCCTAGATCAGTTATTATTATGATATCTATTTTAGAATTCTTTCATGCCATTTATATTAGTTTTTATTCTCAGCAATTTATGCCTTAATAAATGCATACTTATTTACATATTCATTTTTTAGGACAGACTCAGGGGATTCTAGTTTTATCAATAGCACATGCGTGTGTGTGTGTGTGTGTGTGTGTGTGTGTGTGTGTATGTATGTGTCAGGAGTCAAACATGGGACTTTGTGCTTGCCAAGTAAGTGTTGTACGCTGTCATATAGCCTCAGCCACTGGTTTCTGTCTTATTTAGTTTGATGTGTGAATAATCCCATCTTTGGCCAGTAGGAGTTTTGCAAGATTCCCAATTGGTGCCTTCAACATATTCCTATCAGTTTTTGAGCAGTTCTTTCATTTTCTTTTCTCTGACAAAACCTGGTTCCCTTGGTGGAGAATGATGTTCAGAATGAACACCTGGATGGAGTTAGTCCATGAAGTAACTAAGAAGTATGGAAAAATGCAGATAGGATCAAATTGGAAATTGTTGCCGTCCTTTCGTTGAGAGATCAGATGGCCTGAGGTGACAAAATGAGGAGACTGAGATGAAGGAACATGAACACGTTTACATATAAGGATGTACAATTATATATAGAAACAAGGGCCAGTGAGATAGCTCAGTGGTCTACAGCACCTGCTTCGGCAAGCTTAGGGACAGCCCAGGATCACAGTTTGATCCCCGGCACTGCATGCTGTGTCAGCCCCACCCAAAGGTTGGGCTGAGCTGGCCACAAAAAAAGATACATATAGAAATAGCTGCTATAGAAAGTGAGAGAAACTGGCCAAATAGCTCAGTGGATTAAAGAGCTTGCAAACAGGTGCAGGGATGAGGATCTCCGGGCCTGCTGTGCCACACCTGACCCCAGGGCATGCTGAGGCTGCAATTGTGACTGAGCATGGTGGTGTGTGCCTGTGATCCCAGTACTTGGGAGGCTCTAAACAGGAGTATCACTAGTAGTCCGTTCTAGTAGTGAGACCCTGGATACCCTGTAGACCTTTCTCTAAAATACAGAAGAAAAAGAAAGTGAGCAAAGCAAGGGAGGGAGGATTTGAAGATAATCCCAGGTTTATAAACAGAGAGAGAGAGAGAGAGAGAGAGAGAGAGAGAGAGAGCGAGAGAGAGAGAGAGAATTGTTTTTGTTGTCCCTCCTAGAGGCACATACTAATGATTTTGTACATTAACAGCTGGTTGGTGGGTGTCCTTTTGTTGACTATGCTTCATGTGACTGTGCCTGCATGCACATTTGCGAGATCACCCTCTCGTGTTACCATGACAACTTCCCAGGGTGCAGCCGCATGATGGCTTCAGTGGATTTCCTGAATGGAATCCTCTGGAAGCAACTGCCTGAAAGCACTTGGAGGTGACTCAGCTGATTCCAGATTAGAACTGGGAACCTTGTTTTCATCTTTAGAAATGGGGATTTGCAAGTGGAATATCCTCAGGGAGCTGTGCACAGTGTAATGGGGATAAAGTTTGAAATTTGGTGAAAGAACATGCCAGTTGGTGAATAAAAAGGAGCTGTTTTCCTGCTGTAAATACATGACAGAGTGTGAACATAGATTTTGGAAAGCACCAAGGAGGTAGTTTATTTATTTTTAATTTATGAGTAATTTCTTTTTTCTACTAATTTATAAAGTTATTTATTTATTATTTTATTTGGCACAGGGTCTTGCTACACAGCTCAGACTTGTAGTGATCCTCCTGTCTCAGCCTCCCTAGTGCTGGGATTACAGGGTTCGGTGGCCTGTATGATGCACCTGGGGTTTGGAGTACTGCATTATGTGCAGTACCAGGGATTGAACCTGGGTCTTTGCACTTGCCAGGCATGTGATTAGATTGCCAAGTTATCTCCCCAGCCCCAAGAGGGGGGCTGTTCATCATTTACATTTTGATATCTGTAATAATTAATTTCTTCCTTTCAGATCAACAAAGAAGATTTGATTGTCATGCACAATGAAAATTTCAAGCTCCAAATATTTATCTTATATTCTCTCATCTTTCTCCTATATATAAGCAATCTTTAGGTCTGTGATCAAACACTATATTATGGCCATACCTCTCTTGTGAGTATTAAATTGCCTTTGTAAAATAAATTGTCTTGTCGTTTATACATTTAGAGAAAATTTCCTTGAGAAGAGAAATCATATAAGGCTCTGAGGATGTGAAAAATGGTTGACTGTGAGTGACCTGGTAGCTTTAGACTATTGACGCTTCTTTGGATCCAGGCTTCTTTGTTTTGGGGACACTGAGTCCTTTCTTTCTCGCCCAGCCTTTCTAGTTTGTTGATTTTGTAACTCAAAGGATTTTAAACTTGACTCTCCAACCTATGCAAAGCCCTGCAGTATCAGACACAACTTTTAACCTCTTTGTTCAGAAGTCTGCACATGGGACTATTGAGCCTTCTATGGCTTTGAACCCATCACTAAAGAGTTCTGTTTCCTCAGTGATAAAAAGAGGATAAAGTTGGTTTCTAACTTCTAAATTGCTCTGAGACTTCAGGGGCATATTCTTTAAAAGGATGCAGCGTTGGTTACGGTGCATGAGAAAATAGCAGTAATATGTGAGTAATTGTCTAATTATCACTTTACAATTGTTTCTTGCATGCGAAGTCTATATAAAGTACTTCCCATCTCTCTTCTCCATAGGTATGCACAGCCATCCCACTAGGTAAGTGCCATTAATTGTTCGATTTTAGCTATGAGGACATTAACACTGTTAAGAAATTAGTCCAAAATGGAGCTAGCAGAGCTGTGATTCAAGTCAGCTCTCCAAGTTTTATAAATTTTAGAAAATACTGTACAGCCTCTGCCTGTACCAATGCCTGGCTTATTCGAAATGTGGACAAATGCAATATGTCTGTTAATGAAATACCCAGTACACATGGATGACTTTGTGTACCAAGTATCACCAACAACCAGTACTCATAGTGTTTGTAATCTGTTGAGTTATATATGTTACCTGGATAAGTTTGATTGTATTATGACTTGACCAACACACGGACTGGGAATAAATAATTCCTGTTTCACAAATGGAGAGTGGGAGTTCACCAGTTCAAGAACTGCTCTGTGTTCTGTCTGGAGTCACTGGAAGCAGCCCTTAGAGACAAGTTTCTCTTACTCTAGGCCTCTGCACTTCTCCATACCAGAGCTGCAAGACAGCAAATCTCCATTGTTTTAAGAGACTGAGTTCGTAGTCATCCATACAAGAGCCATAGAAATCCAATGTTCCCATTGACCATCGCTGATCTTTCTCTATTTATTGGGACATTCTGAAAGAAGAAAAGAGGAATTCTGCATAGGTGCTCTTAAAGTTCTAATTTTATTAAAATTGGCTAAAGACCTTTGCATTTTGACATACTGAAAAATGTCTGGAGTTATATATAGGAATAAAGAATATTATTTTATTATCTCAGCCTTGATGTATGTACTAGGTTCAATTGCTTCATGGCTCTTAGGAGAAAGGAAGGCTGATCTTACATGTGTGGAAGAAAGAAAGAAAGAAAAGAAAGAAAGAAAGAAAGAAAGAAAGAAAGAAAGAAAGAAAAGCTGTACTTGGATTGACACAGGAGGAATACTGAGAAAGCCTGGAATTATAGGCCAGAGATAAATAAAACCCAGCATTATGGCAAGAGCAGGTAGGGCAAGAAATGTAGAAAAGATGAACCTAAAAATAGTTACAGTGAATTTGCAGAAAACGATGCCTCATTTATTTTAGTATTTTGGGAAAACAAATTAATAATAACTTAGCATTCCATAGTTATTCAACATTGCAGATTTAATATAAGTCATGGTAGAGGTTACCAAGGTGATATAACAAAGTACTACAATCTGGGTGGATTAAAATAACATAAATTTATTCTTTCAAGGTAACTTTCGACAAGCCATAAAAATCAAGGTGTTAGCAGGCCACATTCTCTCTGAAGGCCTAAGGGAAAAACCTGCATTTGTTCTACCTTGTGAGATTTTTGGGATGAAACACACTAACTCATAAAGAAATTCATAGGCTGAAAGTCAAAGGATGGAAGACAATACTACATACCCCACCACCTCAGAAAATAGCAGGGGTAGCAAATCTGTTCACAGACATTCTGAACTTCAGACCAAGAATGATCAAAGAAAATAAAGAAGGCCACTACATAGTGCTTAGGGGAAAAATACAAGAGGAAGAGGCAACAGTGATAAATAGGTACACAGCAAACATGGGAGGACCCCATTATATCAGACAAATCTTCACAGACTTGAAACATATAATATCCAATTCTACAATTTTAACAGAAAACCTTAACACCCCCTTATCCCAAAAAGATATGTCAAGCAGACAAAAAATTAGCAAAGAAGTAGCAG
>NDGM011242171.1:669-13008 GCA_002564305.1 Octomys mimax | reverse complement strand
GCTTGCAAAACCCCTCCTCCCTTTGTCTCCGGGCTTAAAAACACGGCCCACGGTCAGCTCGGGACTCTCGGTTCCTGCGCTTTCGGTGAGCCCTTTGCATGCATGGAAAATAAAATCCCCTTGCTTTTGCATGAGAAGACGTCTTTTGGAGTCTTTCTTCACGTGGTGGGCTCTCGGGCCTAACAATATTATTATAACCTTTTTATTTTGTTAATGAATAAACCAAATGCTGTAGAAGATGAATAAGTAGATTTAAGACGCAGCACTAATACACCAGCGGAGTGATTCCAGGCAGGCTGCTCAAATCCTTACCAAACACTCAACCTATAAGGTAATTATGCATTTTCAGTAGCATTTGGCTTCAGTCATTGGTCAAAGTTGCTTAAAGACAGTTCCTCTATGCCACTGCTACACAATAATTATTTTAAAATAACTACTAATTTGGCCACTTATTTCTAATATCTGGCCTAGTTATTCCACTTTATTACAATTTTTCCCTCAAGTTTCCTTGGATGTCTTGGCTTTACCTGGAGTTTTGTAAAAGTAGGGCAGAAAGAAGGACGTCTTAAGTAGCTAAGCTAAGGCATTCACATTCTTCTCTCATGATAAGAAAATTGTGTGTAAGTGCTGAGAAGGAAGTACTTCTTGGGCGGGCCAGATAGCTCAGCAGATTAAAGCGCCATTAGGCAGAGGCAGGGACTGGGATTCAATCCCCTGCCTGCAGTGCCAGCCCTGCCCCCAGGACACGCTGAGATGAATGAGACTAGGTGTGGTGATGCTTGTCTGTAATCCCAGCACTTGGGAGGCTGAACAACAGGAGGATCACTATGAGTCCCATCTATGTAATGAGACCCTATAGAACTTGTACTAAAATACGTTAAAAAAAGAAGTGCTTCTTAAGTTAGGAACGTAGGGGTATGAATGAAAAAAAAAAGGGAGCCCACCGAAAAAGAGTAGAGGACAGAGAGAAATGGAGACAAAAGGAAAGGGTTGCACAGAGAAAAGTAGAGCTCCAGAGACAAAGACAAAAGAGACCAAATGACATTTCATAGACTGCAGAACTTTAGCTTTTTTAGGTAGAAACAGCTCTTAAGTATATGCGCCACTGTTCTATCAGTGTTACTCTATTCAGAGAGTAAATCTGCATGGCCCAACCCCTAACACAGAGCTGACTATACAACTTCGTTTTTGCAAGATAGTGGGAACCCGAATAGAACATTCACTCCAACCACACACCTTAAAATGTTCTGCAAAGCAAATACAGGTTGCTTCTTCTGTGTCAGGTAGTGTAATAAGCTCTGATGAATAAGAAAAATTGGGAATGACAGAAGATCTACTAAAATCTATGCATATCCAGTTAACCAGGCAAAGATCTGTCACTTGTCAAATTTTAGAGATTTATTAGTGCTTCTTTTCCACGTCTTCCACACCCCTCCCCCAAGGCCTGTATTGTAAAGATTGATCTGGCACTAGAGCCTTCAAGGACAAAAGTTGCAAACTTCCATCCCTTTATTTAAAAATCTTGGAGTTACATTTTTAACTGAATTTCCTGTACTAGGATGGGATATTCAGAGCCTTTTACCATGTTGCTAATCTCTTGTGTTACATTCTGTCTCCAAAAGGCTCCTGTGGCCTGAACTTCTCCACTTTCAACTCCATACATCCAACATCAGCTATGTCTTACAATATCAGGTTTTATATAAAAGATAATAAATGGATACAGAGAGATTGCAAAGTTATATACCAATCAGGATATTAAGGTACATTCACCATGGGAATGTTAGTAAGGTTTCATGTAATTAGTGCGGGAAAGGAATCAGGAAACTTTTAATCCATGGAGGATACAAATATTAAATTAATATTATGAATGAGGTTTCATGAGACCAGAACATAATTTTATAGAAATCCTAGTTGTAGGCTACCAGAGGATGCCACATGCCATCATCCACATAGACATGACCTGCTGCGTCTCCTGTGCAGCGTCTGCAAACTGCTATCACCACATGGTTCTTTGGCTACAGCTTTCTAAAAATATCCTTTAATAGAAACAACTAAAACTCTGCACATCTACCTTCTTATCTACTTGTCCCATGTTTTGTTTTCTCTTCTCTTAATCTTCAACTTCAAGGAGACTCAAATATTTGCCATTGATCCTGCAAATCTTAAAGTATTATCAGAAACAACCAGGACCAAGAAACAGAAGTGAGGGCCCTTTAGGGTCCTTCACACTTACTGCGTGCTGTGCACAGGTACCAGCTCTCCATGCCTGTGATCATTACGCACCAGAAACATGTCCTAACAATAACTTTAAAAATTAAAAACAAAATGTGCCTTTTCAACTGGCCTCGTGTCTTATCCACAGCTTCAACCAGGGTGTCAGCAGGCTTACAAATGAGTTCTCTGTAGGGTGGATACAAAGCAATTAAATGACCAATAAGATGATCTGGCCAGTTGCTTTATATGATCAAAAGATGCATCTTTAGCTACTGATCAATTGAGATAGGTTATTTAGTATATGTACTTTCGACATGGGAGCCTGGGCACCTCCATTTCACCAAGTGATCATAGCCCACAGTAAGACTTTTCTTCTTTCATTTCTTCGACCAGTTATCACACAATTCACCTGTTTTCTGTTAGTAATATGTCATCCTCTGACAACTGTGCAGCTGAGTGCTTGTTAAATGTTCTTGGTTATTTAGATTTCCAATGAGTTCAATTTCAGTCTCCCAACTATATTTTAAACAATAGAAGGAGTGAGTCTATTTGATCACTTGACAAACTGAAAGTTTCTGTTTTGACCTCAGAAAAAGTTGGATGTGTCTTAAAAAATAAATATTAAATTTCATAGGTACCTTGGAACAGAAGTTAGCCTAGGACTGGGATACAGGATGATCAATCAATAGGCGAGTTCAGTAATAATATGAGGGATGATGGCAAGGCTTAGGAGCAGGATGCAATTCTGATTTAAGCACATGTCACTTGCAAGGTGAATCCAGCAATTAAATGATGCTTTACTTTCATTTTCTGAATATTTTGAGTGCAATGTATAAAAATGGTATAAATAACAATATCCAGCTTCACACACACCCTAAGCTCTTTGAATTGCCCCAAACAATATTAGTTTCTTTTAAAAGATGTATCACAGGAAGTATTAAGCAACTGACGATAGCCCCTTAGAGAAGAGACAGTTCAGTCATATCCATCGTTAAAGATTGATAACCTTGAATTATCCTTGTATTCTAGTTGAATAGTATAATACCTCAGCTGTACTTATATTTCAGATTGCTTCAATACTATTTTTAAACTACTGAGGTTGGGTGTAAAGGTGACAGTAACTGTGGGAATAATTAAAGACATCCTAATGAAAAAATCCCTTAGGTCATTAAAACACCTTCAGAGAATGGGGCCACCACATGTATATAATGAGAACTGTGTGCCAGCCCCAAGCTCCGCAAGTTGATGAGAGCATGCCTGGATCCCTATTGTTCTCTTAACTCACAGTTTCATTAATTTCTGAGCATTGCTGTGAGAGTTTCTTCCAAACTGCATCCTCACCTCAATAAATCCAAATAATAATTGCTTTGCTGGAGAATGGAAATACAACCTTCTTTCCTTTGGTGGCAGCAGGATATAGGGTCTGAGGACTGTTTTCATAAATGTGAAATTTCTCAGACTTCAGTTGCTGTACAAAAACTGAACAAAGATTCATTGAGACCCAGCCATCAAGAATTATCATTGGATTTTAAAAGTCATTTGTTTTTTAGTCCTATGTGTATTTATTTCCCCTTTTAATGGACTGGAGAACATGCCTTCCCTTTGGGTTGCTTCGCAAGGAGGATGGAGGATGTCTTCCAAGGAATAAGAGGCAGTGCTGCTATGGCTGCCTCATGTGCCAAGCACACAGTGCAGCAAGTGCCTGCAACCCAGCTTGCCTCAAGCCTGGGGTGGCGCACTCACCCACATGTGGTAGACCTTCCGGTTGGTACAGGATCCTAGTCACCAGCCACAGAAGCGTGCCAATTAGTTATGTGTGCAACACATCTAACTTGTTTTATATAAGTGTGTGTACATTGTTTGCTTACATACACAAGTGCATTTTGTCAAGGCACACTCCTAAGCTTTAAGGAGTGCATGTAACAGGATCTGCAACTCCTAGCTCCCATCAGTCTAGTGTAACACCAAGGAGCAAACTATTTATCACTGCTTCTGTGAGGAAATGCTACTATTAGCCTAAAATGAAGTAAGCGATAAGCAGATTTTTAAAATGGTTTTATGATGATAGTCAAGTGGAAACAGAAACTAAAGATGTAGTTGTACATATCTGGCTTCCTGGGATCTGAGTCATGTAGTGTACAATCCTTACTTTCAAACAAAGTTTGGGTGCAGCTTAGTGGTACAGAGCAGGTGAACTTAGCATGAGCAAGAACTTGGATTCAACTCTACAACCCCACATGAAAAACAGCAGCGACCACAAAGTTGCTTTTGCTGGAGAAAGTTCCTTGTGGTGTTCCACTATGCTTATCAGCAATGGGTACTTTATATTCAGTTGAACACTAAATAATAACCAGAGTCCCAAAGTAACTTCTGAGTTACTGCTTAGTGATGACCAATAAGAATGCACAAAAGAGTAGAAAATGAGTTCTTTCCTTGATGGACTTTATAACTAGGTAAACACAACCGCACATAAGTCCACATTGCTATTCAGGTAGGTGAAAACTTTAGAAAATATCAAACCCATTTGTTCTACATGTCTGCCTGTTTGAGATTTGAATGACTCACTTTTATTGTTTCAAGTTGCTCATGACAGTGCTAGACTGTCTTCGATCTTTCTGCTTGGAATGAAACAGCAACATTAAGACTTTTATAGGTAAACTGATGTAACTTAAGACTGTACTCAAGTGAAATAAATCAGATTCATATGTGTAAAGATCGCATTGTATTGCTAGTGGGAGAAGCTGAACAAGCAAATAAGATGCAAACGATATAATAGATAGTGTGGATTGGGAAGAAATTGTTCAAAAGGGAAAACAAATTGATGAGGTGAAGAAGAAAGGATGGAAGAGAAAAGAGAAAAAATATATATATCCATGCAAGGTAGTTAAGATAGCTTTGCAGCTAGTTTCTCCTAGTTCATTGAAAAGGAAGATTTCTGCAAATACTGTTTGACCATTATTTCAAGCCTATATCTTGTACTCTAAGTAACTATTATGAAGATAACAAAGCACAATATATTAATTATTATTACTCTATTAGCCTGGTTTGAAATTCTGATTTATCTTATTTCTATTTTTCTTCTTCTTCCTTTAAAATAAAATTTAAGCTGACAGCAACAAAAGGTCAAGATCTGTAACTCACACTTTTCAGTTCTGCTAACAACAGTGTTTCTTTTCGATACCAGTTCACAGGATTGGCTAATAGGGGCAATGGTAAGAAGAAATTATTTCTCCAACTGTGTGCTTGTATGGGGGGCAGGAGTGGATGTGCATAGGCATATGTGTATGTCTAGTACACTAAATATATTGGACTTTTAGAAGCAGAAGCTGCCTTAAAGCCTTTGAGGCCCTGCATCTTGTACCATTCTTTGAGAAAGGACAGTCAGTTCTTGGGGTGACTAGGCCACTTTCCCAAGATCACACACACCAGACTTCAACTCCTGAAAGGTGTTGTTCCTTCCGGTAAAATACAAGTCACTACCATTTCAAAAGACCAGAACTCTGCACCAAACTTTCTTTTGCCGTTTCCAGCATCCTCATAATCTGCCACTTCTTACTGGGGCACCTCAGGAAGAAGCAAGGGAGTCTTAAAAACCACCCAGCTCTCCAGATTCAATTGGCAGGTTAATCGAAAACAATTTTTTTATAGCACAATAAAGGGCCTGAGGACAGTGAAACATTAATATTTGTTTCCCAAAGAGTGGGTCCTGAGAGAATAAAACTGCATGCAATTGAATTACGGTGCCCGTAGAAGAGGGATGCATTTTGCATTGCTTCCTTTTATGCCTCCGTTAATCAGGTGGCGAAGTGCAAAGGCCGCCTCACAAACCGCTGCCAGGGCACCCGAGAGGGATGTCATCCCCGTGTCCTGAGGAAAGCAGGCAGCCTTCCTAAGTATCTTATGTGATTACAATATAGTTTTCATGATGCATTTTTAATAAAACAAAAGGTGGCCCTCTGACAAAAATATCATCTAGTTTTTTTATAATGTAAAATACAGCAATTTTGTCAGCATTAACACTGATTGGCTGCCATTAGCCCTGTGCCTTCTAATAAAATTTATGATACCTTTCAGGAGCCCAATTTGATAGAAAGTGAAGTGATTGCACCCTGCTTAGATATCTCTCTGGCATCTATTCCAACAATAATGCGGTAATTTTATGCATGAAATAGCACAATTGGCATAAATAGTTATAATACTGAGTGCTGTCTAAGGAAACTGGCTGGTGGAAAATTAGAAAGCGCTTCACACTTTTGAAACAGGTAATTAGGATTTTTCTTCATGCTCATACAAGGCAGACTAGAGTTTCATTTTATATTTCATGTTTCATTAAAATATAGGTGTTAAAAATAAATGTTGAATTTAAAACTGCATATATTATGAAATTAAAGGTGTAGCGCACGGTAGGGGGTGTGAAGCGGCCGTGAGGGGACCTTGAAGTTTCATAGTAACAAAGGAAGAGTTTTTCAAAAATAGTTTGAGCAGGTAGTACATCTTTGTTTCAAACTCATTACTTTGAAAAGGATTGATTTCGAAATAAGCTGCATTCAGTCATCAAGTGTTTAGTCCAAGAAGTAGTACGCTGCCTTGATTTCAACTCTAAATGAGGACTGTGCCTTGCTTTTAATTGGCAGGCGATGGTAGACTTCGGGTCGAATGGGATTCACTCTACAGTTTTGAACTTTGCGTTGGGCTCAACAGTTCCCTGTCTGCTCCACATTTCCATCCTGACCTTGGCTGCTCATCCAGACCTGAGCCAACCCCCAGTGGAATCTTTTTGATTCTCTTGAACTGTGCTGTGGCTTCGGGAGGCGGGCAAAAGGCTGTAATGACACCATTGCATTAACCTCCTCTTACGACCCAGCCGAGGGCAGGCTTTTAAGTTTTCCCAGCTGTGTCATTAAATTTGTTGCTCTGGTCCCTGCTGCCATGACACCATGGCAATTCCAGCCACACACTAATGACCAGAGTTGTGAAGGCAGCATGCCGTAAAAGAGTACACAGGACTCAGCGTCCAGAAAACAGCTCTGTCTCTTTGTGTTCTGTAACAACCCATTGGTGCCGAACCTCTCTAGGCTTTGGCTTCTTCACCTGCAAGATGAGAACGGTGGCTTTAAAAAGTGCAGTCATTTTTTTTTAAAGTTGGAAAAAATCTAGACAAAAATCTGTATACTGATACATAAGTTATAATTTCTGAAACTGAAGGCAACTCTGGTATATTTCCATAGGTAAATGGATAGAAACCTGCAGGTATTTATAGTATAAAATACTAAAAAGAAATGAGTTAACAAATCATGAGCAGACAAGGAAGAAACTTGCATGCATGTTGTTAATTGAAAGCAATCAATCTGAGAATGCTCCGTGCTACAGAATAATGACTTCATGACATGCAGGAAAACGCAAAAGACAGACACAGTGAAATGCCAGTGTTTGGGGGGAAGAAAGGGCAACAAGGGGATCAAGGAGGTTCTGAAGGTGGCAAGCAGTTTTTATGCTGTTAAAATGATGGCTACATTGTATTACTCATTGGTCAAAACCTATAGACTGTACTATGGTTAGAGTAGACCTTTATGTTAACTACTAAAATTAATAAGCTTATCAATATTGATTTATCAATTGTATTAAATCTATATCAATAAATGATAATATGAGAATTAAGGCAAGTAGTTGGGACTTGATGAAAAGTATTTTCTACTAGTTTTCTGTGAATTGAAATACCTCCAAGTTAACTATTTAAAATGTATGTATACAAAATAAAAATAAGAGCATAATTACATAATAAAAATTTGTTTCATGTAAATTTTATAGATACGATATCAAGTTGTGCCAGTGATTTAGAAAGTTATTAGAAATACTTTTATAAGAACCATACTATAAGAAAAGCAACTGCTCTATCATGAATAAGTTAAATTTCATGGTCTCTGGCAATTATTCTAATTTTCCTTAGAAAAGCATAAAGTGTAGAAGGAATTCAGCATTGCTAACAGTCTCACTGCATGTTCTGTTCACTTTTCCTGTTGTATCTTTTAGTAATTGCAACGTAAAGATGTGGTCTGTTAATATAATAATACATTCTCATTCTTTTGCAGTCCTAGGGAAAAAAATTTACTGTATCACAAAGACAATCATGGAAAGGAAATTGGGGACAAGTGCCATTTATGCATCTTTATCATGACACTGAGTTTTAGACAGAAGTTACTTCACGTTGTAGTCATTGTTCACCCAGAATTAAGGCAATGTACCACAATGTGTTTCAGAAGATTTTAATAAAATTTGTTGAAATATGCTTCTCTGTGTTTTGCTGCATGCTGCCAGTGGAATGTTCTGTTTAAACCATAAAGGTTGCCATATTATTCCTGGCTGTGAAATCAACTTAGTCTCCCCAGGAAAGAACAACATATTAAGAACGTGTGAGCTTCCTTTCTCCACAGCTTCCCATCCACTCTCCTTGAAGGGGCAGGGGATGGTTCAGTGGTTGATGAAACTTGCAAAAAGCCCTTTGTCTCAGTCCTTCTTCTTTCCTCATTTTTTTTAGATCAAACGGAAGCCTGGAATCATCTTAGCAGCTTCTGCTATCTTGCATGGAATTATTTTATTTGACTCATTATGCCACCTGGAAGCTGTCGCAGAGTAGGTGCTCAATATTTATTGTATAAATGAATAAACACAACATTGGGAGGGCCAGTCATAGCAGGGAAGTGGAATTCTGAAGACACGCTTTCCCCTGGGGGGTGGGGAGGGCTGACATGTGCTCTTGAGTAGAAAGGAAAGTACTAAGAAGCCTGGTTGTGGCATCCATCAGAGCAGCATTCTCTGACACAATTTTTAATCACAATAAAGGAGACCTTGACTCATCTTCTTCATTCCATGTCTTTTTGCCACTTTGATTCAGAACTTACATAAGAGATATCTGTGATGTGCTTTCACTCTTAAATAAGGTTTATCCCAAAATTGAACCAAATAATTTCAATTTTTTTAATAACAGGAGGTACAAATATGTTAGGTGAACCCAAATGATTTTCCTTTCTGAGCTTTCAATTTTTTATTGGCACATGTTTGTAGTATATAATGATTACATTTCACATGCACATGAATTTCACATGATTATTCTTTTTTTTTTTTTTTGTGGAACTGGGGATTGAACTCAGGCCCTGGGCTTGCCAGGGAAGCCCTTATTCCACTGAGCCATCTCCCCGGCCCTTCACATGATTATTCTAAATGAAAGCAATACAGCTAGGATAGATCACCAAGAATATTTAAGAATGAATGGATGAACCAAGGAAAATGAAGAGGAAATAGGGAAAGAGGGGTAGAGTTAACATTTGTTTTGACAAAACACCGGCGATAAAAATTTGACTGAAAATATTTATATAGAAAGCTATTGGGATGGTATGTCAATTGTATGCTCTTCTTGCAGGCTTTAAATAGGCTGTTTGTCTTCTATAATTTTTTTGTCATTTATTTGAGATAGGGTCTCACTATTAGTTCAGTCTGGCCTTGAACTCACTATGTAGCCTAGGTGGGCCTTAGAGTCACAGTGACCTTCCTGCCTCAGCCTCCCAAGTGCAAGTGCTGGGATTGCAGGCATGCGTCATCATGCTTGGCTCTTTTTATAAATTTTAAACATCTATGACTAATTGTTTTTCATTTTCAAAGCAGTTTTGTTTCTGTTCAGATCTCTTGTGGGATATATACTGGTTTCATCACAAGAATGTTTTCAGCTCTTGTGAAGAAGCAACATACTATTCTAACTTCAATAAATTAGTTAAGATTATGCTCTTTGAATGAACAGACTCATGCCATTGGGAATTGCTCATTAGATATCTCAAATCCAAGAAGCTACTACACAGTCTCCAAGGTATAAGTTAGAGAACATGAGAATTTTAGAAAGGATCCTGTTATATTCCTCCAAACGTAGTCATTACTATGATTCACTTTGAACATCAGCAATATGTCTCATGTTCATGCTTTCTTTTTGGAGAAAGGGAAATTGATCAGCAGATGAAGGAACTTCCATGGACATAAATTAGAAATTCTTGTTATAACATCTCACAGCAAGCAACGTTCAATTTTTGCTTTGAGTTAGTTTTTATCAGTGCACTTATTTTTAATATTGAAAAGTAAAGAGCAAAAAACCCCAAAACAACCTTAATAATAGCCTGAAGAAATTCATGTACTTTTTAGTTCACTTATTTATTGAACATATGTTTAAAAAAGCCAATGGGATCAGGAAAACAATTAGACAAATTAAGATGTGAAAATTTGTTTTATTAATTCTTTATTTAAAAACTGGTTATTTTTTCTCAAGAGTTAGTTGCCTTATTTTATAAACTTAAGATTATAATGGCTTTATCATGCTATTCGAAGATTAAAACAGATTACAAAGAAAATCTCCCCTTTCATATATTTTCCTCAATATACTCTTACCTGTCTCCCTACTATAAATGATGCAGACATTCAATTGCCTATATGAATTTAGTTTAGTGGAAAATCCAGATGATTTCAAAGCAAAACAGAGCAAAAAAACTTCTTAGTAATAAATGCCACACACAGCATCCTGCATACAACTCTTACTTTGCCTTCAGGTTGCAGAGATTTCACATAGAAAATATTGCAGAGTGAAAATGACCAGCTCTTAAAAATTATAAGCTGAGCTAGATTGCAATCTGTGGAACAAAACTACCCAGAGATGAGAAGGAACTGCATGTGCTAAATCATTAAAAAAAAAAAGACTAATATTTACCCTCAGTTGACAGGTATTATTCCTTCTTCTGGGATACAGTGGAAAATGAACTGGAAGAAATATCATGATCTAATTGGTTTACAGACTAGAAAGAAGAAAGGAAGTGAATGATTACAAAATCTCTTCAGGAACAATGATGGGCCGGAAGGATGTAAGTCAGGAATGACTGTCATGGATTGTGGGAGTGCGGAAGAAGGTGAGGAACAAATAGATTTAGATAAAGAGAAGTGGTAAAAAACAAGCCTCAGGGGTGCTGCATTCTACTATGCTTAGCTTGATATTTATTAAACTTTTAACTCTAGAGTGGGAGGGAAAGCCCTGCTCTGGAGACGGAAGTGTGAACATTGTCATGAACAGGTGGTGCTTATGGCCAACAGCTAGGTGGTTAGTGCAAGGCAGGCAGTGACTATAGAGAACAGGAAAAAGAGGAAGAGAGGGAGAGGAAAAGGGAGGCAGGGTGGAGAAAGAGCTAATCCCAGCTTGGGAAGAGGAAGAACAAACCATCCAGTGGAACTGGGAAAGCATGCAGCGGAGTCAGAGAGAGGTAAACCAGAAAGCCAAGGTTTCCCTGAAACCAAATGAATAAGGATGGGTAAACCAGAAAGCCAAGGTTTCCCTGAAACCAAATGAATAAGGATGAGAAAGTGATTAACTGTACAGATCTAGAATGGAGAAAGAACAGAACTGAGAAGTGAACGATGGATTCCCAAACGTTTGAAGATTTAGGGCGACTTTACTGGAACAATGTCTTTGAAGGGATACTGTAAAGATTGGCTGGGATGGCATCAAAGCCAAACAGGAATTGGGAAATTTAAAGAACAAAATGTGTTCACGGTACAGTTCTTAGGAGTTTTCTTTCAACAGAGGCCTGTCAGTACAGCATGGGGGGGAAAGAAAATGCCAACCTGAGTAGTTTTTTTTATCCTTTCTATAGACAAGGGGAGAATGTGGTAGAGACTGGTGGATAAGTGGCAGCAAGAGAAAAGCAACATTGCAGCTACAAAGAGTTTTGAGTATTTTAGAGATGATAGGACCCAATTGGGAAAGAAATGTTGTTTTCAGTGCAAGTAGAACAAATTCATTCCCTATAGTAGGAGAAAATCACTGTAGGGTTGGAATGCAGGTATATGGTGACTTCGGGAGGTGGCAGATGAGGATTTCTGCTCCCTCTTTTTCTTTCTTCTGGCTGAAAATAAAGTCAACAGCAGAGCAGGGAGTGAGATCAAATGTTTGAGGAGCGAAGAAACACTAGCATGGATAGAATGATCATTTTCATTCCCAATCTCCTGAAAAAAAATAGCAAAGTATCTGAGATTAGAATGAAAAAGAGGGCTGGCGAGATGGCTCAGTGGTCTAAAGCACCTACTTGGAACAAGCTTGAC
>NDGM011242147.1:3803-16956 GCA_002564305.1 Octomys mimax | reverse complement strand
TAGCAAGACAATATGATGTTTGCACATGTGGGTCTGATTTATTTCACTTATGAGTATGGTCCCTGGTTGCATTCACTTACCTATCAAAGCCTAGAGTTTCTCTTTTTTATAGCAGAGTAATACTCCATTGAAACAAATACCACATCTTTTTATCCATTCTTCAATTGATGGGCATTTGGTTTGTTTCTAAGATTTAGCTATGACAAATTCTGTTGCCATAAATATGGGTACACATATATAGTTGTGGTATGATGTTTTCAGTTCATTTGGAAAAATATCCAAGAGGGGAATAGCTGGGTTGAATGGGAGTTCCAATGGTAGCTTTTGGAGGAATCTCAACACTGATTTCCATTGTGGTTGCACCAATAGTGGAGAAGAAGGGTTCCTTCTCCACAATTCTTCCAGCATTTGTTATTGGTTGACTTCTTGATGATAGCCATTCTCTCTGGGCTTATGTGGAATGGTCAGTGTTGTTTTAATTTGCATTTCTTAAATGACCAATGATGTTGAACATTTTTTCATATATTTATTTGACATTTGTATTTCTTCATCTGAGAGGTATATATTCATCTCAGATGCCTACTTTTTGAATTTTGGGTGCCTGATTTTTAAAAATTCTTTATATGTTCTAGATAGAGGTCCTTTGTCTGAGGGACAGTCAGCTAATTTTTTTTTCCCAATTAGTAACAGGCAACACATATAGTGATTCTCAAAATTATTTTATCATGAGTCCCATATCCAGCAAATATCTCAAGGTAACTAAACCTCCTGAGAAGATACTTCTTGCAATTCGTTGTGTAAAGTTCATGATTGAGCTATGCCTTAGTCTGCCTTCTGTTGCCTGTGTGTGATACAACATCCAAGACTGAGTAATTTATAAAGAAAAGAGATGTATTTTATCTCATTATTCTGGAGGCTAGGAATTCCAAGATTTGGTGATTTAAAGTGGAAAGGCCAGCAGTTGCATGCTCAAAAGGACAGGGAGCTGAACTCCCAAGATAGTTAAAGCATTCCCTCAAGAAAGGTATTAGTCTATTTACAAGGACCGCCTTCAAGACTCAACTGTCCTCCAGTGGCCCTTCCCTCCCAGCACTACCACAATGAGAAATGAAACTTCCACACCAGTTTTGGTGAGGATAAACTATGTCCAAACCCCAACTAGACATCTGAGAAGGCCTTTAAGGGTTTTTGGTGTTTCTGTGATGCTGATTCAAGGACATCTTTATTCTAAACTTGAACTTGGGCTTTTTTCACTGCCAGGGTTTGTTTATTTTGCAGCGCTGGGGAGTGAACCTGGGGCCTTCACACTAACTACACTCCCAGGTTTTCTTTTTAAGATACAGTGGGCTTAGACATGTGATCCTTTTGTCTCAGCCTCCAGCAGTGGTGGGACACTCAAGTTCTTAGTTTTTATTGCTTGTATGCCTTCAATTTTGCTTTCCTTTTCAAGATGCAGTATTGAATGTTTAATTAATTCTTTCTTCTGTTTATGTCCTTAGCTATTGATTAGATCCAACCTTTGGTATAATAATCATTAGAGCTATAATTCTTTCTTATAAATGTTATATGAGTTCTGGGAATGGCCTTGTAAACCTCCAGAAAGTAATGGGAAGATACACTTACATCCATACGTTTTTCTTTTATTTCTGAAACCAATTATTTTTTAAAATTGTTTTTCAGATTGGCTATTAAGTTAAAAAGATCATTGGTTTTTTATAACACTGACCTCGAAGAGAAACTCAATGCAACAGGATGTGTTTATTATTATGTCAGCCCTTACCTGAAATCTTAATACCAATAATATTTATTTTTAATTTCTAGTAGGACAAATTGCTGTGCCCCACAAATACCTCCTTAATTTTATCGCATGTGAATGTCAGGAGGGAAAGAAATCATGATTATTTTTTAAAAATCCATAGAAGATTATTTTATATTAATGAGCTAAAAATCATACCTTTAAAATTTTTACCCATTTCCCTGAGATATTTTATCTTCTTAGGCAAAGATAAACTTCACCCTGGACCTTTGTAAGCAATAAAATTACTGTTTAAAAAAGTAGTGTACTAAAGATCTTTGTTTGAAAGGGTGTGGCTTGCTCCTGCTGCAGGAAGGTTTGATGTTTAATGCCCATGCTGGAGAGCTCTAGCGGGGGGTGGCAGAGGCCACCTGGTGGGACACGCTCTGCCAGATGTTAGCAGCTGCACAGCCTTGGCCTGCTCTGGTCCTGGATGTCAGTCCAGGAGTCCTTTCTTTCCTGAGGGGAAATCTTCCAACACCTTGGGGGCCAGGGCCAGGTGGGACTCTATCCCCTGATGGGACACCCTTAACTGGGGCCCAGAGATTTGGCCTCCTCCTGATCTCCACTTCTTATTGACTCCTGTTTGTGTAGTTCTTCTCTCAGAAGTCAAAATTTCCACTTCTGTGTGATGGTATTTTGAAAGCATCTCAGATCCACCTTTAATTTATGTACATTCTTTGCAGATAACTCAAAAATATTTTTCCAATTTTGCTTTCATTTTCCCCCCAAAGTCCTTCATTTGGAAGATCACATGGTGGAAGCTCCGGGCTCACAGGTACCTGAAGGGCAGTGCGTTCCCTAGAGCAGCCTCTCCAGGCCCAGCTGGTATCTGAATTTCATGCACATTGAGCTCTGAGTTTGTTTTTTTGTGGATTCCTGTGCTGTGAGCAGGTTCCAGATCCCTGGCTTTGTGCTTTTGCATACCTGTATCGAACGCAATAGTCTCTTTATAGGCAACATGTTATTTTTATGTGCTTTACTTTATTACACATGAAATGAAACCATCTCTGACATTTTTTATACTCGCTGAATTTTTATTAGAGTTCTATCTTTCATCAATAATAACATAAGCTACAACACCCTTTTCTGGAATATTTACTGACATTGCTGCTCCTATTGGGACAGAAAGCTGTTGCCACCTTATTAGAAATAGTTTCATCCTTGTGGTTTTTATCTCCTTAGATAATCCTTTAATCCCTGTTTATTGCCCATAGATTCTGCCTCTGCTTGCCAAGCCTATTAACAGGAGGCTTCAGAACCGAGTGGTGGGTAAGGATAACCTGCTAGTTTATCAGTTTGGAGTCATTACAGAATCATTTAGGTCTGGTGGCTGCAGTGATTAAAACTAGGGGACTCATATCAGAGGCCAGCCGTGTTCCATCATAATAAGGGATTTAGTAGACATTTATAAAAGCAGAATGCACTATCAGTGCATTAAATTATGATATTTTTGTGTAGAATTCTGTTGAAAATGCAATCACAGATTTGGACAGAATGATTTCTTATGTAAGTTCAGGGTCTTTTGGTAACACAAGGAACTAGGAACTTTGCCATGTAAATAAGTCTTTTGTTATCTCAGAGACTTTAAGCCAGTTTATTCTGATTGGTTCCCAGATGCAAATTTGGCCCTGTGCATGTAGGTCTGAACCCCCTTTTGTATCAGCTTTGGAAAATCACCTCCTTGGTAATGTCATTGGTCCTAGGAAAAGGATAAAATGGGCCTAGTATTGAATTTGAGGAATAGGATACTAACCTGCCTTTGATATTTGGGTGTTTCTTTGTAATTTTAAGAAATTTAAAAATAGCCGCAACTATGTTAAGAGCTATCCTTAGGTCTGGCAGCTAGGAGAAGGAAAACTCAGAGCTCAAAGAAAAGCCACAGGGAGCGCCAGGGCCTCCCAGGTGAGATGAGTACTTCATAGGCACACTTGGGTAATGATTCTCAAGTAAGCATTCTACAAAAGTGAATCACATTTCATTTTACATTTTTAGTAAATATAGGTTTTAAGTAGGTGATATATTCAGTTAGCTCGTAAAAATTTAAATAGGAAGGACTACAGTAAAAGATCTCCTTGTGTTTAGCACACACATCCCATAATCATGGTTATTCATTATTTTTTATGTATGCTTTTAAGAGATTTTTTTTTAATTTTAGGGAAGGGTTTATGTATATTAGCACCTATATGTGTTTATTCTTTTTCCTTTCTTAAAGAAAGAAATAGCAGCATATGCAAGGCATGGTGTTACATACTTGTAATTCCTACATTGGAGACTGAGACAAGAGGATCACAAGTTCAAGGCGAGTTTGGGCTATGTAATGAATTTGAAGCCTTGCCAAAAAAGTAAAGAGGGAGGGACAGAAGGAGAGAGGGAGGGAGAGAATGAGAGAGAGAGATGATAGCATGTTACACATATTATCTACTCTCATTTTTGTAAGAAATAACATGTCTTGGCTCTCTTTTCATATTTATGCATAGACATAGATCATCATTGGGCTTTTTTCTTCTATAACTCTATGGTGTTTCAGTATGCAAATATATACCAGTTTATTTAATGCAGTTTCAGTTGATGGGCATTTGGGTTGTTTCCAGTATTGTAATGTCATAAGCAGTGGTGCAATGTATAACCTTGTATAAATGTCATTTCACACGTCATGTGCCAGTTCTTCAATATGCTAAGTTCCCAGAAGAGTAGTTACTGTGTCAGAAGATATGTATATTTATAACTTTAATAACCATTACCAATTTTATATCCTCCTTTAAGGTCAGTATTTAGAAATAATCATTTTCTAACAGTCATTTTTCTAATAGGCCTATGTTTTCTACTTGTTAATTCCTAGAAGCTCTTTATATAGAGCTTAGCTTTTTGTCTATAATCCAAATAAATTAAAGGAAGACCACAATAATGCTATTTGTATTGATCTTATTTCAGTTTTATTTTTATGTGTTCATATTTAATAATTTTGATTTTTGTGGCTTCTGAATATTTAGGCATGACTTAAAATATCTTCACATTAATGCTAGTAAGATACTTGCCATTTTATTTATTTATTTATTTATCTATTTATCTATTTATTTATTTATTTATTATGTATTTAGTACAGGGTCTACAGGTCTACAGGGCCTCACTATATAGATTGGACTCATAGTGACTCTCCTATTTTCAGCCTCCCAAGCACTAGATTACAGGTGTGCGCCAACACACCCAGTGTAATACTTTCCATTTTTTTATCCTACCATCTTCTGATGTACAGGAAATTTAAATTGGGGCATAATAAGGAAGGTAGAACCAGCTTTGTTCTTGAGATGTCTCCAGTGGCCCTGACATTAGTGAATCTGATTTAAGATGCCACTTTCATTCTACATTGAATTTCCATTTCTATTTAGATTAAGTTACTTGTGTTCTATCCATGTGTTTGTCTTGTTGCCATATTCAGTACCACCACTGCTTTATTTTTTATCATTGTTGCCTGGTACATTACACTCTTTGATTGGGCCATTCTCCATTAAATTTTTTAACCTTTTCCTCATAATCTTTTTCCCCATAATACTTTTAATAAGACTTTTTATAATTGTACTTAAAGTAAATTTTTATAACTAATAAACTAAAACAATATTTTTATTTAGACAAAATTATATTTATAGATTATCTTAAGAATGAATGTCTCTGAGTTTTTCTTCCTATCTAGGAGCTCAGTATGTCCATTGATCTCTATAGGTTTTCTCATGTGTCCCTCAAAAGTATTTGAAAATTTTCTTCTAATAGGTTTCTCACAGTTTTTAGCCCATTTCTTGATATTTTACTTCATGTGTATTATATTAAATGGATTTTTGTTGCATAGGTCTAATTATTAGTGGAGGTTTTATTTAAGGAAGCTATGAACATGTGCACATTTTATATTTTTCTAATTTTCTTATCTTTTGGTTTCTGATTTCTTCAGGTGATTGTTTCAGGCTTTCAAAATGTATAATAAACTAATTCTTCAGTAGTCTTTCTTTTGTCTGTTTCTTTCCTATTTTTGTGCTTCTTTGGGTTTTTTCCTAGTTCTTTTATTTCATGTGTAATAATAGTGGTGCTCTCTTGTTTTTTGATTCTTGTTGAGATATTAAAGGAGAAAAAATTTCTCTCAATCCAGAATGTTACAGATAGAAAATTTGGGAGGATTTTCACCACTCCAGACAACTCTTTGTCTATGTTAACTGGGTGTTTTCCAATTCAACTGAGCCTTATCTATCTGGAGTTAAAGTCAGGTAACACAAGTTAATGGACCCAGTCCCCACATCTCCTCCCCACTTCCAGTTCCTGAGCAAGTCTCAGTTGCCACCTATATTTCTGAATGACTGACTGTTCAGTAGGAGATTCTGGCTACATCCTGCTCATGATCAGTAACTTGTGACGATGGCTTACAGTATTCAGGGAAACATTTTATTTGCTTTTACTAATTCATTATAAAGGACTCAAAAGGATAGAAATGGTCAGGTACAGAAGCACATAGGGCAAAGTCTGCCCAAATGGAATTAGAGTGCACCATGCTCCTGGCATATGGGTGCAGCCACCAACCCAGAACTCTTTGTGGCTTGTCTAGAAGCTTCATTTCATAGATCGGATTTGATGTACTTAGTAGCAGTTGGTGATTAAGTCGATCTGTAGGTCTGCTCTGCAGGTCTACTGCAACCTTCCTGGAAGTTACCAAGTAGGCCTGAAAGTTGCAAGCCTTTGATCAGAGCGTGTGATCTGACAACCAGCCTCCATCCTCCCGGCATGACCTCCTAGCATAAGCTCAGGTATGCTTGAAAGGGCCTTATGAATACTGAAGGATGCCTCTTCTCTGTCACATATCCCTGAGGGAAATTCCAAGGGTTGTAGTAGCTCTGATCTAAAAACCAGGAATAAAATAGTATGTTTCCTATCATAACACAAAATATTATGATATTTCTTATCATAATACATAATCACACATGTGTGGTACTGCATACAGTGTCAGCCCCAGGACCCTGGGTGTACCATGCTGGCCCCAAAACTGGGTGTGATGGCACATGTCTGTAATCCCAGCACTGAGGAACCTGAGATAGGAGGATCTCTGCAAGTCCAAACTGTGTAGCGAGACCCTGTATCAAATACATAAAAATAAAGAATGATGTTTTGATATTGCTCAATAATTTTGCATTGTCTTTGGGATATTTACATGGTTTTTACTTCTGAAAAGTATAAAGTAGATAGATTTACTGATATTGAACAATTTTTGTATTTTGTTTTTTAAAATGTATTTAGTACAGGGTCTGCAGGGTCTCACTCCACAGATTGGACCCATAGTGATCCACCTGTTTTCAGCCTCCCAAGCGCTGTGATTACAGGAGTGCACCACCACTCGCAGTCTCAATGGCCTTCTCAGCATGCCCCGGGAGTGGGCCTGGCACGGCAAGCCAGGATCAAACCCGGGTCCTTGCATCTGCCTAAGCAGGCACTGTAAGCCTGCTGAGCTATCTGACCAGCCCGTCGTTGCATTTCTTGTATAAGTTCTAATTTGTTGTTGTTTTATTTCACCCCTGATTATCAGGGCTTTTCTGTTCGTTTTGATGTTCTATTATTATTTATTATTTGGTACAGGGTTTCACTACAGAGCTTGGACTTGTAGTAATCCTCTTGTTTTCATCTTTGCCAGTACTGGGATTATAGGCATGAGCCACTATGCCCAGTCTTGGTGGCCCGCTGGCATAACATATGGTGCCAGGGATTGAACCCTGGTCCTTGTGCATGCCTAAGGAGGCCTTGCCAGCTCCCAGCTTTGATACTCTTAAATTAGATTCATCTGATTTTTTATTTATGTGTAATAATTGTAAGGCTTTCCACTTATTTTAAAAAACTTATATTACTTTTTCTATGAAGGACATTTTTTAAGTAGTCTCACACTGTAAGATTAAGGAATATGTTTGGCATAAAGGAACTAATGGGTTCAAGGATGGAAGCATGTTCATGCACGTGAATGCAAACTCAAATTGTTAATAAAATAGGATTTATCTCTTTGAAGGGGTAAAGTATGGAGAATAATTTATTAAGACCTCATTAGTACTAGAAGAAAATTATTAGTTAAGCCAGTTAGTTTACTATGAAGTAGGTTGTTCTTACATATGAAGAACTGCTTTCAACTTAGAGAAAACAAGATTTTTTAAAGAAGTGAATATTATATTCAAGGCCATACAGGTGGTAAAGATTGAGCTCACTCAAAAAGGAGATCCAGTTGAGCCTGGCATCTATATTTTCAACTACCATGATGTACTTTTAAAATAAATTGGAGTATTTTTTTTTTTAATGGAGTTTTTATAGGTAATTAGAATAAAAACATTTCCTGAAATAGTGGCCTCAAAGCATATAACATTAGCATAGCTGCAAAAAGTTCATTAGACATCAGTGTTCTCAAGCCCCTTTTCAGGTCTATAAAACAGAAGCTCCCGGATGAGGCCCTCTAGGCTTGTCTGTAATCTAGCCCTCCAGGCAGACCTCCAGGTAGCCTGCTGGGTAGCCTAAAGCCTGAAAACAAGGTGCTGTGTACTCTTCTCCCCTTTTGAAATCTGAATTTTAGGACTTATTCACTTGTTGACTCTATCAACAAGGGGGAAATATTCTTTGTTTTTTCAATTATTCCCCAGATATAAAGGCTAATCATTTGTTTGACACCATTTGGCTTGTTCACAAAAGGGAGTATTTGCTCAGCTTGCCTCCCTGGGAGACCTGGGAGAATTAAACACTCTTGTGAACTGTCAATAGAACGTCTTTACTTACAGCTTCAGTCTAGACACAGGTCTTAAGCAAACTAATGAGACTTCAGGAGCAATAGCAGTTTGTAGCTTCGTGGGCATTTTTCCACATATGGCCTCTGGGCATGATGATACCTAGGGCTTGTTGGGGCTGCTGGGTGGAGGATGACTGTGAGGATAGGAATAGCACACAGCACTCTAAGGCCTTTGGCATCCTGAAAGGCACACACAGGCTTTGCCCCATTCCCTGAAGGAACAAATGCTACAGGCGAAGGTGAAATCATGGTGGGCTCCTATGTGGCCTTTCTCTGTGCAATACCACCAAGCTGGGAATAAAAATGATAAGTCGCTTAACCTAAGAAGCTCCAGCCAATTAATGATTTCCCTCTAATTTCCAATTGCTTGCCCTTTCCTTCTGGGTGTAGAATTCATTTTACTGGCATCCGTAATTTACAAAAGGCAGGTTGCTTACAAGCTAATTGGGGAAAGTCATTACAGAGGGCAGCGTGGCTCTGAGCTGGAGCAGGGCTAAAGTGGTTTTCAATAAAATTCCTCTCATCCCTGCATTTGTTGTCACCCCCAGAGTAATTAAATCTGAACAACATTGGTTTGGGACTGTGAGGACACTGGAATTGCAAGTAACCAAGTTCAGTGTTCTAAAGCTAGCTCTTAGGGGTAGTCCCACACCTTCCCAGGGCAGACAGTTTTATGCTCAGTTATGCTTCCCCAGGTAGGCGAGTACATGTATGGCCCAGAGGATTGATCTGACAAACGAGCCACTTCCCAGAGAGTGGGGGTTATGCACCTTCGTGTGAGCTGACTCTAGGCCATGAACTCCACAGTCCTGGCCAGACATCACGATACCTCAGTTTTTATCTGTATATCCAAAGGACTAAGTGCTGCACACCGGGGTTGGCGCCGCTCTCAAAAACCCATGAAAGCTTGCACCTGTGCTCATCTGTGTGTAACCTGCCCACATCAAAGACATAAGCACAGGTTCACATGCTTCTTGCTAAATAACTGAATTATAGATCAAGCAAACCCACTGCCTAACAAGAATATGTGCGCTGTCTTTCCACCATGGCAGATGAACCTCTGTAATGATGTGGGATGTGGCAGTAAGAGAAGCTTTGCCTTCTGTTCCCCACACTGGAGTTCACCCTGCTCCGTGAAGGCCTGGCTTGTGTGTGTGCACGTGCGTTATAGGCAGATGGCTTTCTCTCCTGAACTCAGATCATGTATATCTCTTCATTGCAAACAACTGCGTTATCACCTCTCTTTAGGTAGCTCTGCCCCCTTGAAACAAAGATCATGAGAACTGACCCACATAGCTCTGGAAGTTGTCCCAAGGCTAACTGGGCAGGAAATTCTGGGGTCCCAGAGAACAAAAGCATAAGCTCCAGATGGGTGAGTCTTCTAATGCTCATGAAAGCCCTACCTTGTTGGCAGGAACGTGGTCCTGTGAGTGCAGAACAGGGGCGCCCTCTGCCTGTGACTGTGAATAGGAAGGGGCTAGCGATGTGCTCCATTTACTCAGAGCCTCGAGTGAAGGAGAGGCTGTAACATGGTCTTCTGTGCTCCTGCACGCTCCGCGTTGGCATTCATGTTTACTGATATCATGATCTGCGCCATGCGTCTGAGCTACATGTCATATGTACCCTATGCTTACACATTCCTACGTACACACCAGGCATAGAAATTACATCTCTCTGATGTACTTGGATCTCATGTCCAAATGCCTGTCATAAACCTTGATACCAACAGGTGTCTTTGCACAGACGTGCACTGGCAAGCCTCACACACATGCGAGTACCCACCAACATTTTGATTGTATATGTACCTCCACACCTAAGCATTTTCTGCCTATACTCACTTATCTAATATGTGCCCACTTACCATGTGTATTGGGCATGTTTTCTTGTCACTAGCTGTGATAATTGGTATTACCAGGAATCAAGTAGAAGCTAGTAGCTGAAGTGAGGCTTTAAGGTTTTAAGGTATAGTTATTTTGTAGTGATTAAATCGAAATACAATGGCACATATTTCTAGGGTACCATATATTGTCTTGATACATATATACATTATATAATAATTTGATCAGGCTAATTAGCTCATACATTTGTGATTTCTTTGTGGTATAAGCATTGTAAAACCTTTCTTGTAGCTGCACGGTACCTTGTTGTGGCAATCACCCTACTGTGAAGTACAATTCCATAACTTCTTCAACTCTTTTAAGTGTGAGTTTGCAGCACGGACTGACCTCTCCCCCTCTTCCTGTCCTAGGTGCAGTTATTCCTGAGTTTCTCCTTATAACTCATTAGCAGATAGTGAAACTGCTCATGTAGTACCTACTGCTGGCCATGAAGTCATCTGATTCCTGCCATGTCTCTGTAAGTTGACGCCTGACCTCAGGCAGGTCAGAACACTTAGACGTGGCTCACTTACCCCAGTGCTTTGGGAGCAGCATTCAGAATTCTTTAAAACATCCTGTATCAGAGAAACCATGCAGATGGATCAAGCAGGAGGGACTCAGGGACACCGCATCTCCTGTGAGCCTCAGCCCCCATGTGGGCAGTGCCGCAGCCTCGGCGTCTGCTCTGCAGGCCATTCATTGCCCAGGGAGGGACAGCAGTCTCACACATTCCCCTTCTTAGTCACTGTTATGGCAGTACTGTCTCTGGAATGGAAAATACATGCTCAGCCAAACACAGCTAGGTCAGCAATGTTTGGGCAAAAGCCCTCCTAATGGCAGTGTCTTGTCTGCTTTAAAGGAAAAGCTATCAGATTATGGGATGAAGGATTGCTATGGAAGTATGTTTGGTATTTAGCAGTCTATTTGTCAAAGTCAAGAAACTACATTTAAATGTTCTTAATCAACTAATCTGCACACATCCTTCAGCAGGGAAAAGTAGTGTTTGTCAGCCTGCTCCTCTATAAAGCTTACTTTTCCCTTTCCCTATGCTTTCCTGGGAAGCAAGTCACTACCTCAATCACCCTCAAAGGAAAGGGAACAGGAAGTAGGCTCTATCCCCCAGAGAAAAGAGTCTACATAACTATGTGGAATGCTATTCACTCTAACTTTTAAGATGATATAAAGGTATTTCATATGACTTCTGGTCAAGATGGCACAGGCTTGCTTCTTCTTCCTGAAGTATGAAAATAAGCCCTGGGGGTCGCATAAGAATCACCCAGAAGAGAACCTTGAGAGGTAGCAAGAGGAACATGAGTTTTTGGGATCCCAGAGGTGGAGTAATGCAGCCCTGGGGAATGTGTGGCTTTTCTTCACTCAATAGGATGAGATGACGCAGGCACCTCTTGAGCTACAACTGATCAGTAGAAAGTAGTCTAGATACCTTCTCACAACAGATACCATGAAGTCTCTTTGCAAGCACTGGGTGCACCCAAGACCTAGGCTCTGTGCATAATAACAGTAGAGGAAACCACTGTCTTTGCTGCTGGATCTGAGAGTCCTGTCTTCCATGAGAGATGATAGGGCAGCTTAAGCTCACCAGCAAAAGCCCCTTTCTCTCTGTGAGCCTGGGATTCTTTGCCACACCCAGGAATACCAGGTGACTGGGAGGTACTGGTAGAGAGCATCTAAGTACATTAAGCACTCATGAATGTCTTGTCCCCACAGGCCTCAGACCCTCCCTTCCAACCAAGTGACACTAGCCTGCCTTTGTCCTGAAGAATGCAGGAAGTTTGTCTGCTCTGACCACTGTTAACCAGTACAGTACTGGAAGTTCTAGCTAAACAATAAAGGAGGAAAAAGAAATAAAAGGTGTCAGAGAGGAAGAAAAAGCTTGGTTTGCAAATGTCCTAGCTATCTACAGAGATTATTCCAAGCAATATTTCAGTAGAAAAATGTAAAGCACCCTTAGAACCAATAAACTATTAGCCAAGTCATGATATATGTGAACAACACACAAATGTCAAATAAGTTTGGTGAGATAGCTCATCTTACTAAGTACCTGCTCAGGCAAGTGTAGGGACTGGGGTTCAATCTCTGGCACCACACGTCACGGCAGCCCCATCCCCAGGCATGCTGAGCCTGCAAGGCTGCTGAGAGCAGGCATGGTGGTGCATGCCCGAAATCCCAGTGCTAGGAAGGCTGAAAACAGGAGGATCTCTATGAGTCCAAGCTCAGTAGTGAGACCCTGTACCAAATGCATTAAAAAAAGTCAGTCATATATCTACAAAATAACAATAAATATGTGAAAACTGAAATTAAAACCAATGCTATTTATGATTAAGGAAAATGAATATTTTTAGATGAATACTTAAATATGTATAAAATCTATATACTGAATATTATCAAACACTAATAAAAGAAGTTAAAGGAAACCTAAATAAATTAATTAAAAACTTTGTATGTAGATTGGGAAAATAAGCATAAAGATATCCATTCTTCCCAAATTATTATGCAGATTTAAAAATATTCCTGTCTAAATCCCTGCAAATAGACAGGTTATTTTTAAATTATTATTCTATAATTATTTTCTATACTTCATAAGGTATGATCAAAGAATATAGTGAATGATTTTTTTTTGTATTTTAGGGAAGGGTCTACAGGGTGTTCAGGGTCTCACTACTAGATCAG
>NDGM011242135.1:3110-15315 GCA_002564305.1 Octomys mimax | reverse complement strand
AAAAAAAAAAGCTGAACTGTTCAATAAACAATGCTGAAATTATTGGTTAATCGTGTGGAAAAATTACTCTCCTATCTTACATGTTTTACAAGTAAAATCACCAAATGAATTAAGTATTTAAATGTGGTCAACTAGTTAAAGTGGTGGCAGAAAAAACTATGATACTGCATTACATTTTAGAAATGGGAAGATGTCACCAAGATAGGAACTCTGGAAGCTATGCAAGAAAATAGTGATATTTGGCTATATAATTTTTTTATGTATTTAGTACAGGCCCTACAGGGTCTCATTACACAGATAGAATTCGTAGTGATCCTCCTGTTTTCAGTCTCCTAAGCACTGGAATTACAGGTGTGTACCACCTTACCCAGTCTCAGTCGCTGTCTCAATGCACCCTAGGAGCAGGGTCAGCATGGCACGTCGGGGATTGAATATGGTCCTTGCATCTGCCTAAGCAGGTGCTTTAATCCACTGAGCTATCTGGCCAGTCCATAAAATATTTTATATGGCAAAATACTCCATTAAAGTGTTAAAGGATGAGCAATATATTTGTGTATTTGTAATTAAGATGATAGATATGTCATATTGAAGAGTTTACAGGTTGTTAAGAAAGAGATGAATGACCCAATTTTTTAAAATGAGAAAGGGATATGAATAGTCAATTCACGGAGTGGCAAATGCAAATTCTCACCAATATTTTAATTCATAAGAAGAAAAGGAAAGTAATACTTTAATATTAGTCAAGCCCCTGCAGATTGCCAAAAGTTAATGAGCCATGATATTTATTGCTGGTGAGGATGTAGGGGTATGGGTGCTCATATTTTTGGTAGAAACCGAAATTGTCTTAGGTTTTCTGGAAAAGAATCTGGCCTCCCCTATTAAAATGCTTAAAGACAGCTATCTTTCCTGGGAATCTATCCCATAGATATAAAAGCAATAGTATATGAAGATTTATATATGAAGATGTTGTTATAGGACTGTTTTCAGAAGTAAAAAAACAAGGAGCAAAAAAGAAATGAATGCCATTCAAAGAGGAAAAGTTGAATAATATATATATTTTTTCACATCATAGAATACTGTGCAGCCATTAAAAGAAAAAAATCAGAAGTGAACGGATTTACTTTAACAGATTCCAAAAGGGTATTCTTGGGTGAGAAAACAAAGTGATGATTTCTCATTCATTCTTTTTTTTTTTTTTTCCAGAACTGGGGATTGAACTCAAGGCCTTGTGCTTGCCAGGCAAATGTTTATTCTACTCAGCCATCTCCCTGGCCCCATTCGTTCTTTTTTTTTTTTTTTTTTTTGGAACCGGGGATTGAACTCAGGCCCTTGCGCTTGCCAGAGAAGTGCATATTCCACTGAGCTATCTCCCCGGCCCTTGAGCTACATTTTCTAGCCCTTTTAAAAAAAACTTTTTTTTTGGGGGGGGGGATGATAGCAGGGATCAAACTCAGGACCTTGTGCTTGCTAGGCAAGCATTTAGTCCACTGAGCTATCTCCCCAGCCCTCTTTTAAAAATCTTATATATAAGGGCTGGCCAAATAGCTCAGCATATTAAAGTGCCTGCAAGCTGGCACAAGGCCTAGGGGTTTAATCCCCGGGCCTGCCTTGCTGGTCCCACCCCTGGAGGCGCTGAGAGGGTAATTGAGTCTGGGCATGGTGGCGCGCACCTGTAATCTCAGCTCTTGGGAGGCTATAAACAGGCAGATTATTATGAGTCCAATCTAGTAGTGAGATCCTGAACACCCTGTAGACCCTTCCCTAAAATACAAAAAACAAAAACAAACAAGCAAACAAAAAGCTTATATTTAAAAAACAGGGTCTCACCAAATTGTCCTGAGCTGAGCTCAAACTACCTTGGCCTCCAGCTAAACTGCCCTGAGCTCAAACTTCCACTCTTCCTGTCTCAGCCTACTAGAGTACTGAGACTGTAGATGTGTGTCAATGCATGGACCAAGTTTGTGTTTTTATATACCACTTAAAATTAAATGTAATTAAAAATATATGTGACAGTCACAAAATTGAAAGCTGTGAAAAATAAAAATGAGTCTGTCTGTTTTATTATGATTATATATGTATGTCTAATTAATTTTTTTTTTTATTTTTTAGTGCCGAATCCCTTTGGGGCAGGTTTGGCTGGCTTGAGTTGTGGGGGTCGAACCACAGTAACCTGAGCCTGACAGCTTTGTTGAAGCAGCCCCTTAAAGAACTAAGCTAAGGGGCAGGCCCCCTCTAATTAATTTTTAATGTGAGGTAAATTTTAAAAGTAATTCATATTTATAAATAACACAACACTGAATTTTCTTCAGTGTATACACATTTGTTTACGTTTGAGAAACTATAAAAGTATATTCAGATTTTAGATAAAGGATAAAATGTATTTTTCAATCATCTTTGTTCATCTTAATTTTTAATCATCTTCATATTTTGAAATGTCAGGTGTATTCAATATAACTGTTAATGGAGGAAATGGGTTCCCAAGCTCGTTTCATGAAAGAATGACAATCAGTGAATCAAGAGGAACAAAGAATCTAGTGTGGTTTTTTTGTTGTTGCTGTTGTTATTGTTTTGATTCTTTTTTTTTTTTTTTTTTTTGGTATTAACGTACCTGTCAAAAGCAAAAGAACAACCAGTTGGATTAAGTAACAGAATATATAATGCAACAAAAACAAATTATCACTAGGGCCCACCAAAGTGTCCCAAAAGAAGAATCCACGCTGTCGTGCCTATTGTGGTTGCCATATGTGCCTACAGGAACTCTGGAAGACAAGAAAGGAGTCTTTCAGAACCCCTGATTGCATCCCTGTTTTAGGCCCACCTCAGGCAGCCTAAAGATCCTGTTAATCAATTAGCTGAGGTTCCTGCTCAGCCAAGGGAGAACACTATGGAAGGGGCGCTGGTGCCCAGGGAACAAAGCTATCTACTGCAGTGACTGGGCTTCCTTTGTGCGTGTGCACACGGGCCATTGTTCCATTCTTGAAGAGTCACATTAATCAACACTCACAGGCTGCACCTCCAAATAAAGAGCTGGCTGTTCATCAGTGATTTATTACAGAGCCCGATATGTATTTAACACAGAACAATTTGGTAGTTTGGAAGCAGCCAGCGGAGGAGAGACGGAATTATGACCTAGCATGTGATGGGTGCTATTGAAGACACCAATCAGTCCCTTTCGTCAATCAAGAGAATACTGCTGGCAGTCATGGTTGCAGACATCCATATTTCCCCTGAAGGCCTCAGTGTGCACTGTACTTTGGTCGGCAAAATTTGGGAATTGTTGAGCTGTTATAGTACTTCAAAAAGGGAGAAAGAAAATCAGGGTGGGGAGGCAAAGTCAATTTTTTAAATCTTCAGTGCTTTTTGTAATTGAATCCTTTTTCATGGAATAGTTATTAAATGTTTCCCTTGAAAGACAACCCTCTCTATCTACTGCCTTGCTAGGTGGCACAAATTATTAAGTCCAATATAAAATTATGAATAAATTTTAAATCATTCCATTGTAATAACTGAATATCTTGTTAAATCAGATGACCAGAAATATCGGCCAATATGTTAAAAAGCAACTTTTTCCTTGATAGGAAAAGCATTTACGCTTTGGCAGGATTTAGAATTGTCATCCAAAAAGTTGATCAAGAAAACATCACTTGAACAGGAAGCAGTGACTGTGTTGTGGCTGCTGTTTTAATTCTCAACATAATTTCTTTTGCACCAAAAGCCATTTATAGAAATAGTGATCACATCCTTTGAAAACAAAAAAATCTGTATGCAACAATTAGTGTGTTTCAGATGACCTATCTGGCAAGTGGGGTGAATTTTACTGAACTGGGGATCTCCTAGCAAACTCAGGAGCAGACCTGAAAATTTGAAACCTCTGAAAGGAAGTTTAATTAACCTGGTAAAACAAAAGTAATTATTCATCACCATTCACCTATCTTTAACTGCTCAAGACACTAAAACCTGCAGAGACTTAAGACTATAAGAAACAGCTGCTTTGGCCGGTTGTGTTCTGGGCCGTCAGGATGCATAATGTTCAAGCGATTTGCTTCTCCCTATTAACACAGCAAAAATTACACAAGTAGGCTTGGTTCCAGTACAGGAATTATAACATGAATTAAAATTTGTAAAAACACCCAAATACCCAGGATTATGCTTTCCTGTTTTCACCTTGGTTTTCTCAGCTGCAAAATGGAGATGATGCCAGTAAATAAATGGTGGGAAATAAATGGGACATTTTGATAAGTGCTCAAAGAACACTACACTTTGTTTACATTTTAAAATATTGACAGATTTAATATTTTTTTAAGTCTAAAAGATTTCTTTCCTAGTCAAATTTTTTTTTTTTTAATTTATTTGGTTGTTGCAGGGTCTCGCTACGCAGCTCAGACTCATACTCATCCTCCTGCTTCCAGCCTCCCCAGAGCTGGGATCACAGGAGTGTGCCACTAAGCAGGGACTCAGCCCGGCTCAGGCTGCCCAGGGGGCCGGGCTGGTGCAGCATGTGGTACCAGGGATTGAACTGCAGTCCCTGGGCTTGCCTAACCTTGCCTAAGCAGGTGCTTTAGTCCACTTAACTACCTCACCAGCCCCTCCAATTTCTTAAATTTGTGCCTCTGTGTTCACATAGGAAATAAAAACGGGATAGAGGAACTCAAGAACAAAACCATTACACAGAGGTTAAACATAGTAGCTAGGCATCACACTAATTCCAACAATGAACACATATACCTGAATCAAAAGATGTCTTACTAGCAATCCTGTATGGTTTATTTCCTTCACCAGTGTATAAGGGTCCTGAGTTCAATCCCTGGTACCAGAAAAAAAAAAAACAAAAAAAACACTGTAGATATGCATGCACATACGTAAGTACACTCCCACGTGCATATTAATTATTGCTGCCTACAGAGAGGTATGGCTCAGCATAGAAGTAAATCGGCGTCCTTAGAATGATCAGTATCTCACTTTTACTACTCTGCACCTTGATGGCCTAGAAGTGAATCTAGAGCTTGGTTAAGCAATAGGATTAACTAGGTTCTGTTAGAAATTTCAAATCCCAAGCCACACTTCAACTTACTCCACAGACTCTTGAGGGAAACCATAAGCATCAGTATCTTTAGAACCCCACCCCCCACCCCATGGGTGTAGTATGTGGACAGCTCTGGAAGCCCTACACATGTCAAAAGTAATTTGCAACCATTCACCATGTTTAGAAGTCAAGACCTGCGGTGGAGCACCTACGCATCTCTGCACTATAAATCTCAGTTAGGTAGGCTAGTTATCATTTGGCTGATTTTATAGACTTTCTTAAAAGTTTAACAAAATTCTAAATTAATGAGATAAATTGGATAGAGAACTCAGGCATTGTGCTTTCGTTATTTTAAAAAGTCTGTATTTGCAAGAACACTTTTAAAGTCTTACATGATATTCATTTTATATGTATTATTATGCATGTAACATTTACTTAATGTTAGTGTGATTTTATATAAAACTGTAAAAAAATCGACATTTATACTATTCTTTTTTAATAAAATTGCTAACTCATTCTACATATCAAACAAAAAGAAACATATCATTATAGTTAAAATCTAAAGTATCAGACTTCATTAATAGACTCTGATCCTTGATCAGGACTGAAAGCTCAATGTAACAAAGAGGTAATTGATTATTTATATTCACCAAACGCTTGGTGACATAAATTGCGTAATGTAAATAAAATTGATAGGTGAAAAATTAGAGTTTTAAATAAAAAATATCTAAACAATCCTTAATTTATAGTTCATCTCCAAACTTAGATATAGAAACAAAATTGATAGTTTTATCTCTTTGTATACTTCATATTTATTTTCAAAAAATAGAGGAGCCAACAGTTAAACAAACAGCAGAATCCAGGCACCATCCATGCGCCAGTACATTGTGCATTTTTTGTCACTTAAAGATTGATTTACTGCCAGTGTTCTGTGCCAGGATTACTACCTAGTGTTCACTAAATTCTTTTTCTTCTTTTGAAGTTTTATTTTTTTAAAGATAATAAAAATAGTATTTAAAAAAAGAAACCAGAAATCATTAAGAATTTCACTAAACAAAATAAATTCTTGCATTATTAACTGGGTCAATTATAAAACAGTAAGTGTTGTTAAACTATGCTGATCATAAAACAAACATAGCATTCTTTTTTCTTTTCTGAAAAATAAATTAGAGACTGAGAGACAATTTAACTGGGTACTACATCTGAAAGCGTAAACACCAGCTACCAGCTCCTATAAAAAAGCTATGTGACATAATTTCATGTTCCTAGCAGCATTAAATTGTGGATATCTTTCACTGCAAATGAAACAAGCTATAATCATCTGTAGGTTATTTACAGAGATGATTATTATTAACATGCTTTAAAATAATTGTAAGTATTTCTTTTACACAATTCAATATTCAATGGAGGCTACATTTTTATGGCACATTATAGAGTTTATTTTAATTTAATGAAATTAACCAATTGATTATTCTACTTCAGTCTCTCATTAAGTTGCCCAGACTGCTTTTGAACTTGTGATCCTTGTGTCTAAGGTGTTCGAATAAATGGGATGACAGATATGTTCTGCCACATTCAAGCTGAGAGTTTACTTTATCTCCAGTTTATATATTCTTGTCTTTGTGTTAGATAATATCTAGGAACTAGGAAAATTGAATTAACTTGCTTTTTGAGCATCCATTTCTCTGTGTGTAATAATCGTTATAAAAGAACAATAGAAAAAGAAAGCCTCAAAGCTAGATAAACAAGAGCTAGAGGCATAGATCAGTGGTAGAGCACATGATTATTTAAGAGGCCCTGAGCTCATTCTCCTGCACAAAAACTGGAATGTAAAGGTTTTATAGACAAAACCAAACATTAGCCCTGTATGTTCATTTAGATGATGAAAGCTTTAAAATGACAGTGAACATTTTCAGAGCGCTCATCGCCATTTCTTGCTTCCTCTGCCTGCTTACTACAAAGCAGTACTTGTTCCTTAGAAGCTACATCATCTAAAAAAAGCAGGAAAACTAGGATGAAGACTATTTCTAAGAAGTTGTCACTGTGATCGTTTAGCAACAGGCACTTAGTGAGATAAAAACGATAAATGTGAATTATATTATGTAATAAGATGGCTCTCAAACACCATTGCAAAGGTTTAGGATTCCTTGTTCACAAGCTTTAGAACTTCTTGTGCATAAGCATAATCCAAGGCATTGTAATTGTTCTTGTATATAGGGTAGAAAAGCCTTTGAAACTATGGATGTACGAGACAATTCTTCTGGGCTTTGGAGCTAAGAAACCCGATCCATTCCTCAGAAAAACACACAAGAAAAGACATGGTAATTCAAGGTTCAATCCCAGAAAAATAAAAAGTTCAGTTACACATTATTTTACTTCTTAGGATAGAATTAATACCAACATATTAGCAAGTAGTCGTTAAATTAATGTTCAACTTAGTTAAAGAGCAAAATTGCTAATAAATTTTGGGTTATTCTATGATGTACTTCTCAGCATCAGTGTAAATATAATTTGAAATTTTGCTACCAAGTAATGAAATGTTTGATATTTTTTTTTTGAAATTTAAAAGATAAAAAAAGAAATACAACTGTTTTGTTCATCTCATCTGCCTCTTTCCCATTATGCATCCATTGATATGGTAACAGCTACAGTCCAGAGAAATAAATTGTTTCTCCATTTATGGTGAGAATCTTGTTCAGATAAGTGGTCATTTGCATCCACACTGCAATGTACGGCAATGTCTCATCTGGCTCACACAGTATGTAATTTTGCACATGATGTCACGCTGACCTGAAGTAAGTAGGATGTATTGCTTGCATAAGAAACATGATGGGTAGGGGAAACGCCCCATTCATGTCTCCTAGCCCACAGTTTCATTATCTCATGACAACCAAGCACACAGCAGATGCCACACCTGCAAATACTAGGAAGTTAATTAACCAAGGAGATGTCCTCGAGTACTTTCCTTCAGACAACGAAAATGGCGGCACAAAGTTACTCAGATTACAGAAAAGAAGAGTTTTATGTCACTCAAACATGTACCAAGAAAGAAGATGTAATAATGGCCATGAGAATTCCTTCAAGGAATTACAGTTTAAAATATAGTAAATATAAAAGAGAAGCAATGTAAAATATTAAAACTTATGACTAATTATAGATAATTTCTGATATCCAGTAGGGATTCTCATAAGAATGCCACTTATTTTAAAATGCTCTTTAAATTGTCAGAAAGCTTTTAAAATTATTTTTGACTAAAATCATAAGGGAAATTTGACTAAAATAGGAGTAATGTGTCACTCCCTAACAGGAGTGAAAAGCGAGGCCTGACAGGCATAAATTGGCTCCTGTCTTTGGGTATTTAGAAGACACATTAGCTCTCTCCTCTTGACAGAACGTGGTATTCCGTAGGTAGATGAGACCCCATCAAGCATCTCCACTAATCACTTCTGTGATTGCCCATCTCTCCCTTGTAGGGGACGCTTTCCCATTGTCTTCTTCGCACTGTTTACTATGACGGGGGCAAAGGCAGACTGGGTGAAACTCACTTACGTTTTATAATTTTTGCCAGAAAAATCTATATTATTTTCTTAGAAATTTTTATTTTCTTTCCGAGGAAATATATTTGGTTGAAAATTTTATTTACTTCATAGGAAATTACATTTTATCTTCTTGTCCTGGTCTCCAGGTCCATCTGAGAGTCCAGGGTCCTTGACAAATGCTAGAGACAGAGACAAGGCAACTCTGATAATCAGGTGGTTCCATGGACCCACGACCATGTGATACTTTTGCTTCTTTGTTTTTATTTTTACTTTTATTTTTATTTATTTATTTATTTATTTTAGAACCAGGTATTGAACTCAGGCCCTTGCACTTGCTAGGGAAGCATTTATTCCACTGAGCCATCTCCCTGGCTCCATCGTTGGTGATCTTTAAAGCAATTAAATGAATAAAATATTTTATAAGCACTATGGAATAAATATTTAAAATTTTATAAGAAATCCTAAATAAAGTGAAATGAGAAACGAAAATATGTACTTACATTTTCAATTCATGGTTAAAATAAGTATATTTTTAATAGGAAGCTCATTTTTGAAAGAAAATAATAATTTCTGATTCATTTTACCTCAAAGGATTCTCTTACACATATTACTATCTCTACAGAAAATGAATTTCTGGGGCCGGGGAGATGGCTCAGTGGAATAAGTGCTTGCCTGGCAAGCACAAGGACCTGAGTTCCACCAGACTCCACTTGAGTCCCTGGTTCCACCAATAAATAAATAAATAAATAAATAAAGAATTTCCTTTTGGATTGCAAAGATTAGATGATAAAGCAAGATTCTAAACTTGAATTAACTGGTTTTCTTTTTCTTCCCATTAACCTGAGGGCACAAAACTAGTCTTCAAAACACAAATTGTTCCTTGTTTCATAAGTAAAAATTCATTTTTTATTTTAAAATTAATGCAAGATTTGTGCTGAAGGGGAAATACTAAATGTGATTTCTAGTAATCAACATTCTTCGTGGTATTGTACTAAAATTCCAAGCTATAGAGTTTCAGGTTTCATTTAGTTAATATTTTTCACACCTAAGTCACAGGAAGATGTCTACTATGGGCAGGTAGAAAAAATTGCCTTGTTAGAAAAATAGGATTTTGAGAACTGCATCTACAGGGACAGTCAGGCAGAATTTAATGAGGCAGACTAAAACATAACTCTCTTCAAACATATGCAAATTTACAAGTAAAAGTTATAAATGATATAATTACTGTTTTCCTCTTTTTATTAATATCATCCTCAAAGGGGTACATTCTTTTGGATCTTCTTTTGGAACTTCAAATACCACACACATCATAACCATAAATATTATGGTTTTTCAACTTTACAAACAGAAAGTGCTAGCTACTAAGCAATTAAATACTTTCTCCATATTTAGTCTATTTTACTCAGAAAAGTTTTATCCTGCAATGCACTCCTACCCAGCACCTGCTGGCCAGCTTTACTTCAAAGGGAAATTTCACATAAAAGCAGTGAGAGAAGAAAAATCTGACACCCTCTTATTTTCATCCCCATTTTAAAAACACATTTAAAACAAGCAAATTTTAGATTTACTTTAATTTGTTTTTAGATTTAGAAGGCGCTGAAGTGATAAAAGAGAAGTTTAGACATACACTTGGAAGGAGATTTTTAAATGATTACACTAAAGACTACATAACAAAACAACTGAATAGAAGAGAATAGGCCACACTATCTTTGTTAAAATTAAGGTTCTATCATTTATTAATTAATTAACTTTGAGTAAATAGTTCTCCTGAAGTATTTTCTTGATCTACAAAATAGGATCAATGGTTTTCTTTCTTACCTTTAAATACTGCTCTTTGAAACAGAATTGATTTCATATGAAGTATTAAATACAAATTAATATTAGACATTGTAGGAATAGTTGTTTTATAACAATGGCTAATGTATATAAATGTACATTTGTCTATATCTATCAATATCTGTCATCTATCTGTCTACCTTCCTACCTACCTACCTATTTACCTATCATCCAAAACCAAATGATTCCAGGGTATGATTCCAGGAGGCTTAATTTCACATAGTAGGAATGTATAAATGGTGATAATATTTATTAAATAGCAACACTAAATGGAACATGGAATCCACTTGAGAAATTTTCTGCACTATAGCACCAATCTGTTGTAAATAATGGGACTCAGTACATCAAACAGCTTACTTCATTGCAAAGAAGTTCCAATTCCTTCTTATGGTACTTAATACTCTATCCTGTATGAAATTTTAATTAGGGAAAATGAAAAGTTCTTCACTATGGCTAATTTTCTACTTCAAGTATTTATATCCATAAGGAACTAGAATTGGATAAATGTCAAAGTAGCTCAGAATACTGAGTGAATGTGGAAGTAAGTGGAAAAAGTCACAAACATGCAAGAGAGCTTGACAGTGTGCACATGTATGTCCACACATGTGCAGAGCCATGCAGCCCCCTTGCTGCTTTCTTCATGTCAGAGTTCACCAAAGTAATGAGCCAAATGAATTAATAGGAGAATTTCTATTTTATGTAAATATGGTTGTCACTGTGTATTCAACAATTCCTCCTATCACTCACTAAACTAGTCAAACACTCACCTCTTATTCTAGTGTCTGCCTCAAATTTGCTTTCAGACAAACTCAGCCTTGTTCTTTTCTACTGATGAATCACTATGATACAAGTAGTGAAGTTTGTAGCCTTCTTTCTATGTACTCTTCTAAATTGCATTGATCATATTTGCAGTAAAATTGCTGAGGCTGTTCTTCAGGGGTAGAGTGCTTCCCTGGCATGGGCAAAGTTTGGGCTCAATCTCTGGCACCACACACACACACACACACACACACACACACGCACATACACCCATAAATAATTTAAAGCAGTCAAAAAATGTATTAAAATCATAAGAACATGACAAGAAATACATGGATTTCACCTTAAATTAAAAACAAATTATGGAATATTGTAGTTTTGTATTTAATTATGAATTGAGCTAGCTTTAGTACTTCCTCCTACTAAGTCCTAACAGGCTATTATTTCTCCTGAAAATGAGTAAGTAGACACAATATAATCCATTTGGTTTCTGCCTTCACACCTTATTTCTAGGATCCTGGAAAACACTGGAAAAATCAAATTCTAAAAAGACAGATACACAGAAAAATAGACACAAAGCAATTGCCATGTTAAATCTTTCCTATTGATATCAAAGATGAATAAATTGATAGAAAAACATATCTGGAAAAAATGTATATACACACTTTCTTGTATAATAATATGAACTCTGAAAACAAGGCATAATATTTGATACTTGAATATATTTTAATACTAACGCTACATTTTAAAGAGACGTACTACTCACTATTTGATTTAGAAAGCACATGTCAGTTAAGTGGAGTTTCAATACACAACAAATGGTGGAGTTAGGATTTGGAGCTCAGTATATCTGACTGACTTCAAAGCCAGTCTTTTGACCACCATGATAAATTACCTTTTACATCTAACAGCATGGCTTTCAAAGCTAGGCATGACAGTAGAACTGCTTCATTATGCTGCTCAACATATTGGATAAGTTTTAGCTTGTTTCTCTCTCTCTCTCTCTCTCTCTCTCTCTCTCTCTCTCTCTCTCTCTCTCTCTCATACA
>NDGM011242106.1:5904-29697 GCA_002564305.1 Octomys mimax | reverse complement strand
CAATGAGACAGTTTCAAAACTGATTAGTAGGACAGTTTCAATAATTAATACATTGCATATTGTAGTCTTCATAGTGGTTATTCATAGTACAAGATGCAGATATGATACCCTGTCCAAACACTAAGCAGATATTAAATTGGGTATTTGTATTTAAGTTAGTTCTGCTAAGTTCTGTCTGATCACCTCCCCTTGATGTACCTGGTATTTTTTAGGCATACTAATTCACCCTGGTTATCATTTACCCCCTCTGTCAGTCAAGAGAGAAATAGGGAGGATGCTCTTATAGATCTGGTTCTAGCAAAGTGTCTCAGATTACCAGATGCAGATCTATGAAAGTTGAATTCATCCAATTGTGCCTGGCTTGGGTCTGGCTGCTGTGTTCATCTTCTTCCTGCTACAGCCAGTGGATGTGAGCCTGCTGTGCCCCTCTAGCAAGATGTTCTGCTCCTAGATTAGCTGTGTGCTTCTGGCCTGTAGCCTCTCTTCAGGGACTTCAGCTGCAGAGTTTTACCCCAGGCCTGTATGCCAGGTCTGGGCTGGGTCAGGAGGGGTCCAGACAGCAGGACCAAAGGACTCACTCATAGTAGTGCCTGCACTGGGACCAGAGGGATCCAGAAGGCAAAGGAAAGTGCAGATGCTCTCCCACACACTCGCTGTGCCTGGGCTTAGTCTGTGTCTAGAAGGGTCTAAAGAACACAGTGGAAGTTCTCACTCACAAGCTGGGCCTGGGCTGGTTCTGGAGGGGTTCGGAGGGGTCCATAGAGCACAGCTGAATGTCTCACTCACACGCCAGGCTTCAAAAATATTTAATAGGCAAAAAAAATGTTGCCATATTTCTTGGAGAATGTGAATATAAAATTTCTATTTCATGCATTTATATATAACTGTTTAACAGTAAACATTTTATTATGTTTTTTTCAGTGCATATTTTTCTAACACAAAATGTGCAAATGTATGTATGTTAAACAATGTAATTTGTGATAATTTTTTTCACTTTTTAATGTTTCCTATGTTAGTTTTTTAACTTTTACCAGCCAATAAGCTCCTGATCATTGTAGTGTGTATTGATTTGGATTTTCTGCATGGTCAGAACTCATAGAAAATACATATACAATTGTGCCTGAGTGTTCTGCAGGTTCTCAAGATGACAAGCTGGAGAGCTGACAGTGATGTCCACGCACTTGTGAGCTGGAGCATTCAGCTGCTACTCAGGGCAAGAGGATGCAACAAGCCAGAGAGAAAGAGGGATTAGGGTTACAGCACTAGCCCCAGGGGAAGGACTGGAAACTCCCTGGAGAATGCTGAGAGGAGTATGCACAGGAAGGCTGAGGCACTCACATGCAAAGGCAAGGGCAGCAACAGACACACTTGCTCAAGCAGGTTGGAGCTCTTTTAAAATACAAAAACTGTCTCCTCCCTTTTTCATCCAATCCAGGTGACAAGACTGTTAGATGGTGCCACCCACAACTGGGATGGGACTTCCTTACTCAGTTTGCTGGGCCACTTTCCAGTTATTGCCCAGATCACCTGGGGCTGCATTTACTAATCTGTCAGGTATTTCTTAAATGAGTCAAGTTGACATATCATGATCGATGGCCACACTGTAACTCAAGTTTGCTTTATTATATATTTGGATTAGTAGGTACCAGTGAGTTCCAGGGCATCTCAAAATGCCCATTCCAGTTCTCCAATTAATTCATTTTCTTCTCTCTACAAACACTGGTGAAGGTTTTGTTGGAAAACCTCCATTAATTGGGATTTAAATTAATTGGAATGAACTGGCTCTATTTTTCCCTTGGGCTGATTTCAACTTTGTTGTGCTAGAGTACTGTTTCCATTTTAGAGTCAATATCATAAGCAGCTAATTGTCTTTGTCCAGGAATCCAAATTCAACTGAGTTTTTAAAATAATATTCTAAGTGGTTAAACAATCTAACAACTGATTCTTATCTCCCAGTGTGATTTTAGAAAAGGAATAAGGCCAATTGTGGTCATGCCTCCTTCTTCTCTTCTTGTTCCTTAGGTGTGTATCTACTTACCTGGGTGTTTTGGTTTGGGACTTTTGAAAGATTGATAATACAGTACAGGACACATTTTCTAATGATATTTTGTAATGAATCACCCAAGAATAACATACTGCAAGTGCAAGAAATCTACCCCCACACTGAATATTAACAAATCCAGCTGAGCACCTAGAGCTCATAGCAATGCCTCCCACTAGCCCAACTGGAGGCCTAGAGCCCACAACAAAGTCCCATGCATGGATATTTGCTGGAAAGGCCCAAAGGTTAGTGGTAGAAGCTAGGAAGTCTATGCCATGTGATGAGGGATCTGTGCTAGTAAGCTGAGGGATCTGAACTGGAGCTAGGAAGCAATGCCCAACATAAGCACCAGAGCTCCCCCAAAAGTACCACAGCTGTCCTCAGCAAAAGTGAGGTCCTGAGACCCTCCAGCAATGAGGAAAGCTGGGTTCCTATCAGAAAAACCAATCTGACAAGCTTCATGAAGCTGAACCGTGTACCATCTTCCCCTCCAAAGCCAGTAATAAATGCTCAGGATGGAAACCCAAGCTTCTCTGAAGTTCATTGGGAAAGCAAGCATGACAAGGTCCTCAAGCACAACAGCCCAAGAGAACTAGTAGCTTCCAAAAGCTCCAACAGCTTCTCAGAACAGTATCCCTAACAGCATTTTGACAGCTTCTCTTTTTCTGCCTTTATGCTGCTGGCAACAACCTTCAGGTAGACCTCCCACACCCAGCACCATGCTAGCTTAATTCAGCTGGGTGTGTAGCAAGTTGACCAACTGTTAGCTATCCACCACACTGGATGAAGTTTACCTTTGCTGGTTCACAGTTGCTACTTTGCTAGGTTTCAAGATTGGGTAAGATGTCAGTCAGCCAGTAGGTTCTTCAGTGTATTGTGGCTATATATCCTGTATTGCATCATGTCTCATCCTGCCTCATCCTGCATCATCCTGCCTCATCCCACCTCATCCCTACTCTTCTAATATTCATTTCCAATTTAGTATTTGTCATTCTAAAACTATCATGTTTTCAGGCTGAAGAGATAGTTCAGCAGACTAAGCACCTGCATAGGCTAGTGCGGGGTTCAGGGTTTCATCTCCAGCACCACATGCTGCGCTGGCCCCAAGACCCAGCATAGTGGCCCATGGCTGTAGTCCCAGCACTGGGGAGGCAGAAAACAGGAGGATCACTATGAATCTCAGCTGCATAGTGAGACCCTGTACCAAATACATAAAATAATAAAATAAAATAAAAATATCATATTTTGGACAGTAAGTTATAAGATTATTCATCCCAAAGTTATGGTTGTAGCATCTTTCTAGATTTCTGAGGGAATTCTGTAAAGCTTTACCTTGACCCTTTCAACCCCTAGCCCCAACTTCACCTCACGCCACTGGATTTCTACTCTGAAGTCTCCTGTTACCTGTGCTCCTGACCTGGGAGATCAGTGAAGAAGGGAGTTCAGATGCCCCAAACCAGTGACATGCACCATTGGCCCAACCCCAGAAACTCCCTTGGCTTGATGGATGTGAGTGTTAAGGCTCCAGGTTACTCTGCAACTTTATTTTCCTTTTGTTCTGCAGCCAGCTGGGCCAGTCACCATTCTTTGAGTAGGCCCCACGCTTGGCCCTGTTTACTTTTTCTTCTTTTTTCCCTCCTGCCTACCTGTACTACACCTGTTACAATTCTAACTGCACATCTGATAAATGCTTATAATGCCACGCTTTGATGAATCCTGAATCTTTTCTTAATTCCCCTCTACACAGAAACTTTTAAAACATGGACCGTAGTCCCCAAATCAAACTTTGACTATCATAGGAAAATAGTGAATATTCACTGAATTGAATCAGCAGAAATGTATATAACTGATTTTAAAATGTTGTGCTTTATGAAGTATGAAGCTTTTTACTTGAAAATGAGAATACCAATTGAAGGTTGGGAAGTAGGCAGGGTGACGTGGGGTTGAGGAGCTCCGCGGGGGGTTTGCTGAGAACTGGTTGGCAGCAGCTGGTTGTGGCAGTGGTGGGGGTGCGACCTAGTGAGAGAGGTGGAGCAGGGTGGTGTGTGGCCGGGGCCATGATAAGCAATGCCAGGGAGCGGTGCCTCATGGAAAGTGACCCCAGGATCTTCAGTGAGCTCATTAAAGGATGTGGTTGCCGAGGTGCCCAAGTAGAAGAAATATGGAAAGTAGAACCTGAGAGTTTTGAAAAATTAAAGCCAGCTCATGGGTTAATTTTCTTTTTTAGGTGGAAGCCAGGAGAGGAACCAGCAGGCTCTGTGGTTCATGATTCCAGACTTCATACAATATTTTTTGCTAAACAGGTAACAATGCTTGTGCTACCCAAGCCATTGTAAGTGTGTCATTGAACTGGACCCATCAAGATGTCCATTCAGGAGAAACATCAGAATTTAAAGAATTTTCACGAAGTTTTGAAGCAGCTAAGAAAGGTTTGTCATTGAACAATTCAGATGTGATTCGCCAAGTGCACGACAGTTTTGCCAGACAACAAATGTTTGAATTTGATGCAAAGACGTCAGCAAAGATGATGCTTTTCACTTTGTCAGCTATGTTCCTGTTAATGGAAGGTTTTATGAATTGGATGGATTAAGAGAAGGACCAAGTGGCTTAGGTGCATGCAATCCAGATGACTGGATTAGTGCAGTAAGACCAACCATCGAAAAAAGGATACCAAAGTACAGTGAAGGTGAAATTCGATTTAACTTAATGGTCATTGTGTCTGACAGAAAAATTATATATGAACAGAAGATAGCAGAGTTACAAAGACAACCTGCAGAGATTGAAAATATCAGAAGGAAACATAATTATCTACCTTTCATTATGGAATCGTTAAAGGCTTTAGCAGTGAATACCTCTTGTAGAAAAGGAAAAAGAAAAACAGAATACCAAAAAAGCTCAGGAAAGCAAATGAAGAGGCTGGATTGAGATACATACACAGCTCTACACCTAAACTTATCTTCATGGAAACATTAAGTCTAAGGAACTTTGAGTAGTGTTCTAACTGACTCAGTGCACGTTTGACAAAAGTACCGGTCTATCTTGTCTATAATGCGTGGACCCATGAACTTTCCCCATCTGCATCATGTGCACGTAGTGCATATTGAATAGAAGTGATACTAAGAGTGCTTGCCCAAATTTACTTATTTGACATTGGAGCTGAGAACTCCTATTGGTACTCTGGATATATAACTATAGTCATGAACCTTGTAAATGCATAAATGATATTCTTTACCTGTTATTGTATTAATTAATTTTTTTTTTTTAGTTTCCAATTTATAAATGTCAATTCTAAATTAAGTTGAATCATCTGTTTCTTATCATTATGGAAAATCAGTATTTCTGTCTTTGATACGTTTTGAGGTTCTTAAAACTGAATTAAAACTGAATTCATCTTATGCTAATTATTTGATTTTCATGCAGATTATTTGAAAAGAATGAAAGTAAAGTTTTTAGTGATTTTCACTGATGATGAGGATTTGTTGTTGTTATTGTTGTTGTTTGTTTTGGGGATTTTTGGCTAGCTCAGGGTGCTTTGAGGGTGGGTCCAGGGCAGCTTGCGGAGCTGGGGATCAAACCGCGGTCCCCTGAGGCTGACTGAGTTTGCCCAAGCATGTGCTTTTAGCAACTGAGCTAACTCAGAAGCCCCCACACTGATGCCAATAGAAAAAGCAATAAATATTCCAATTTTATTTTAGCAGACTTTCTCGAAGTGTTTGGAGTCAATTATATTCAGAAAAGTCTGGATACTATACTTCAAAAGAAAGTTTCATGTTTTGAACAAATTGTGAATCTTAAAGTGTTTCGGCATTACTCTCCATTGGGAAGCCTTTATTCATGTTGTTAAACTGTGTCTTTATTGAAAATTGTAGGTCTGACTGTTCAGTTTATCTGATTAAAAAATGGCAGTGGCCATAGGGAACCGTCTGTGCTAATTTGAACAATCAGTAGAGCCCACAGTCTCTAAGAGTCATGTACAATTTGCCCATAACAAATTTTGTTCCTTTTTGGGAGTTTCTTTGGTTTTTATTTTATGAATTAAGTTTGTATGGCATTGTTTTTAAGCTTTTATTTTTTTTATTTTTTTATTTTTTTTAGCGGAACCAGGGATTGAACTCAGGCCCTTGTGCTTACCAGGGAAGCACTTATTCCACTGAGCCATCTACCTGGCTCCTTTAAGCTTCTTTTCTAAGTTAAACTTCAAGGGAAATTTTATAAAACTTCTTTTTATGAAGGAACTAGTCTACTTTTTTCTTTACCAAGCATATTTTTAAAATTGTTATGTGGCCTTTTAAACATTCTATTATATATTGTAAAATAAATCCAATATAATTTATTTAATTAAGTAAAATGTGTTCCCATCTTCCAGCTTTAGCACATGAAGTTTTAAGGACTTCTTTGAAAGCTTACTAATTGTGATTTTATTGAATGATTTAGAACCAATGGGAGGAAACCTGAGAGAAAATCAAGAAAAAATTAATAACATATTTTTGTATGTAATTTCCATTGAAGGTAATAAAGAAGGGTGCATAGTTTTTCAGCTGTTTGTAGGTCAACATGTTTTGGTCTTGATACCATAATAATCATGGAGTGCTGCAAAGCTTCCATACAATTTTCAAAAATTACCTTAGGTTCATCTTGATCTCATTTAATTTCTATATTTTCTTGAGGCTTAAATAAAGCAATAAAAGATACTATGGAAACTAGTATCTAGTAATCAAATTGGTGGATAAGACAGAGGACCTAAAAACAGATACATGTATTTTTCTGATGACTTGATTTTTAGCGAAGGTGACAAAGTGATCCAACAGGGAAGGAAAATCTTTTCTACAAATGGAACCAGAATAAAGTAGCTTAATATCCATAAAAGGTAAAATGAATCATGACCCAACTACCTCACCAAAATGAGTTTGAGTTGGATCATAATTCCAAGTGCAATAACAAAAAGTATGGAGCTTTTTTTATTTTGCAGAAAACATAGGCACATGTCTTTGTGATATGTGGCCAGCCAAAGGTTTATTAGATCACAGAAAGCAATACTCCCCTTAAAAGATCCAACAATTAAGCCTATCAGAATTAAAAACTTGTCATGAAAAGATAGTGTTAATAACAGTAATATCAAATGACATAAAGTAGCTTTATAAAATGAGGTTAACAGACCTAAGGGCTTTTTCTTGTTTAATTCTGATAAAGTTCCTTGACAGGAATTTTTATAGTTTAAGAATGATTGATTTTGTCTGCGTCTTTAACCATTAGAAACGCGCTGTGACACTGCATGGTTATTTCTACTTGTGAATAAAGAAGTAAGACTTGTTAAAAAAAAAAAAAGGAAAGAAAATATCAATTTCATTTCTGCTCTGTATGAAAGCTAAAAATAAATGACAACAACCCCATGTATTGACGGCATTTTGGAATTATAAGACTCTGTACCTGGGTGTGGTCAGGCATGCTTGTGATCCCAGCACTATGCAAGGGTGCAGTAAAAGGATCGCATGCTTCATCCCAGCCTGGGCAGTTGAGCAACCCTGTCTCCTAATTTTAAAGGGCTGAGGATGGACCTCAATGTGCAGGCCAGGGGAAAAACAAATCTTCACAATATTATGGGATAGGTAAGGCAAACTTTTTAAAAAACTCATCATTTTACAGGTTAGTCTACTGAAACTGATGAAGGTTTTTTTGTTTTTGTTTTTCCAGGTTGTATAGCAGTTAGGTTGGGTACCCACTTTCCAACTAAAGAGTCCTTTATTTCCACTATCATTGTTCTAGGGGACAAAGGAGAAGCGATCTGTGTATGTATTCTGATCCACTGACATGATTACATCCTAGCAGTTGCTAGAGACAGATATTAAGCTGTCTTCAAGACGCCTACACCCAAGGTCATTGGAAAAAAAGCTGTCTTCATTCATCAGAGGTACTTTCACTGCTGCCAATAGGATGTCTCAAAACATCTACTTCTTCCTCTACCATTCCAAATAAAGCTGAATGTTAAGTTGTTGCACAAATTTGGAATAAGGATGATAGTATAGTACTAAGTGGGACTTGACCTGATCCTTAGAATCAAGTACAGAAAAGGCTGGTTCTGGCAATATGGTGCTCCAACTCCCAGTGGGGCCAGGAAGCCTGGGCACACTCAAAAGATGACCTTGTGCAGATGTCCCTTCCTGATTCCACTGAGAGGGACTCCCTGGGGTGCAGGGGCAGAGGGACTCACTCTGTGGCTTCTGGGAGGTGGTGAATCTCTGGAGAAGAAAACGAATGGCAGGGTCTATTTTGTTTTCTTGCCTGATTATAAGGGGTGGGGCTCAGACTTCTTAGAGCACACTCATTAAATAGCTTGTGTTGCTTTCCTATTCACAGGAACCAGAGTGTCCTGAGGGATCCACACCTCAGAAAGCTCCGAGATACCTGGAAACATCCCAGAGGGGCTAACTGTTTAGCTTTAAAGATACTTTTGAAATGGGAAATTAACTAGAAATACTCTTTCTACCCCTAATTATTCCAGATTGCAAACCTGGCATAGAAATGAGAGGAAAAAACACCCAAAGCACCTGCTGTGTCCCTGAAGGGTATCATTTGTCTGCTGATTTGCAAAGACAGAGGATAGACTGCTCCCCCTACATTAGAGTAAGTGGGCTCAGCATTGTAAATATGGTTATTCACTTTCACTTTTGGAAAGTGCTACTTCAGGCTTTACTATTTGCAAACGTAATTAGGAGGGAGATTTATTCCCTTTGAATTTCTCTCTTTTTGTTTAGAAACACATTAATAGTTTGGACCATGATGCTGTTCTTGTTTGCTTGTTTTTGTAGTGCTGACAGGGGTATGTTTATACTGAGATCCATTCTCTGCCTCTCAGTTTGTCTCACTAGGTAACTAAGATCCATGGGCTGGACTCAAAGTTGAGATGGCCCTGCTTCAGTGTGACAGAGTACTGTGATTATTGGTATGTGCCGGTGCACACTGTCACTTTTATTTTGATATTTATTGCCCCTACTCTCCTCATCCTCAATTTTTTGGAAGTGGAATTCAAAGAATACATTGTTCTCCTTAGAAATGATGATGAATTAGTCCATTTATGATAAAGTTTGTAACTTTTTAAAATTCTTGCAGGGATTTCATTTTGTTGTCAACTAGAATAATTCAAGGAACAAGAATTTGAAGAGACAAAAATTTGTTATGTTTGTTATGGCTTGTATTTAGATGTCCCCCAAAGCCTTGTGCAGTCATAGGTAGGCTCTGCAGAAGTGGCTGGATGGGAAGTGTGTGATGCTGTGTCCACTGATGGGGTTTGGCAAAGCTCTGGGCAGGACTGAGGGTGCCCTAGCCTGGGTGTGAACCAGGCTATGTGCCTTGATGGTGGGCAGATAAGAGTAAGGATATGATATAACGGATAGGAAGAGGGTTGTTGCCTGTCACTTGTCATTTGCTGTTTGCTGTTTCTGCCTGCCAGGAACTGTTTCTGCTCTGTGATGTCCATCCACCCTGTCACCCTGCCTTGGAGCCAGACAACACTGAACTGAAATCTCTACAAACTATAAGCCAAATCAACCTTTCCTCCATTAACTCTGAGTGTAAAGTATTTGTGCTAACAATGAGAAAAGTAACTAAGACACAGTTCCAATGTTGTAAAAATGGAACACTGTATCTAAAAGGATTACATGTCTTTGTGAGCAGTCTCTGTTAGCAGTGATGCGAATTTTGAGCCTTGGAGTAAACTTCTACGACAAGTAAGATAAAGATTCATGGGTACATCCATACTTTCCAAAACTGCATATCTGAGATCTGTAATAGTCAACAAGAGTCAGTGGATCTGAAATCTATTTATTGGTCCCCCAAATAGTCATTATATGTCATAGAAGAGAGAACATCAGACCTAAAATCAGAACCAGAAATGTCTTTGGGCCTTAAATACTTATTAGCATGAGTCATACATAAAACGCAGGACCAGTTTTTTCTTCTATCAGGTGAATCAAAGTACCCAACTCATTGTGATAAAATGTTTCCAATAATGTGCATGGACTTTCTCCACATTCTAGAGTTTGTAATAGTGAGATTTTACATACAGTTCATTCCAAGATAGATTCTTAATTATACTAGTAAAAATTAAACCCTTAATCACTCATGACAAAAGAATCTCCATTTTGAGAGGGTTAATTGGGCTGATTTATACACTGCACAGTATTTACTTTTGATATTAATTTTCTCCTTTGGCTGAGATGGTGGTCTCGGAGAAATCCTTCTCCTAATGTTCAGGAACAGACATCTCCAGCTATTCACAACTTTCCATGCATAACTGCAGCATTTAACTCACGTATTTCCTCATTGAAAGTCACAAAAGGAATTATCCTACGCTATACAATTTCCCTTACCACACTCAATTTGCCCTTCCTGGTTTCTGTCGTGCTTTCATGAGTTAAATACTATCTTATCAAAATTCAAGACTCCACCCCAAGTATAGAATCTCATGAAATCCTAAACCAGATGCCTGATAACTTGCCTTGAGCCGATAGTTGCAGCCATACTCAAGACATACTGTTTCATTACGACCACTAAATATTCTCTTGCTTTTAGTGCAGCATGTTTAAATTTCATTTCTCTCTTCTATAGTTTAGTTTTGTATGTATTTCTTATATATCAGTAGAGCACAACGCAAGGCTGTATCTATTAAATACAAGTGGTTCAGTTATTAATTATATTACTATTTCACACATTTGAAAATGGAAGAATATATTTTATGACATTAAATTATAGCAAAAATGAGTATAGAACAGTTTTTCTTTGTGCATTTCTCCATTCACTGAAACATGCTTCTAAGAAAGGAACCACAGAGAGGATTAAATAAGTTTTGTCATTTATTAGTCATAAGCTCATTGCAAAATTGACTCATATAATTAGAAATATTACAAATCACAAATAAATCAGGTCATTTAAATATTAAATGTTAAATTATATTTTGTATTGTAAAATATCCCATATAATAATGAATGTGTGTGCTCATGTAACAAAAATGCAGAGAAAATATGAAAATGCATTAAGGAATATAATTATATCATATACTTATAGCTTGCAGGCCAAATCTGATTTAATGTAAAAACATAAATAAGAAGGAATTTACTATGTAACCTTTTGTGAATCATTTGATAATCTGGAATAAATGCTCCTGCATATGCTCTAATTTCACAGGCAGGTAGTAACACATAACGAGTGATCGTTGGGTGCTCTAACTATACTTTCTGATGCACCTGTGACACATACATTTTGTCATTGGATGTATTTGTCACAGCTGAAAAAAACTTCTCTTTAATTAGATTAGATTAAGTTCAACAACCCCTTCTTGATCAATGCATTTTTTTTTCCTGAAATGTTTCAAAATTATAGTTCAATGTCATTGGAGTATGAAGTGATCACATGCATTCAGTGTCCCGTACATAGAGAAGGCTTTCCAGTTGTCCTTATTCTTGAGATACTTGTAAGATATGAGAGTGATTCATTATTATGCAGTCAGAAGCCATCAGACATGAAATTTCAAAACTTGATACTGTCTTTTAATTTTTATGTGAGATAGAGAGAGAATGCTGTACTCCTAAGGAACCTGACCCTTAATGCAACCTAACGTCTGAAAGGCTTGGTAGTGGGAAAAAACATTAAGCCCTTAATGCCGAAGATAGCATTATTGTGGACATATATATCATACAAAATAAGTATCAATAAATAAGATTGTGGTTATCTCACAGAGGAAAAAAATCTATTATTAGAAGATGTTATGCACAATATAAAAATATTTATCATAATCGAAAAAGCATTTCATTTTTATTTCCCACTTTACCTTAATATTAACTGCAGTTCACTAGACAAGAATAATAAAACTATAGGTGCTAGAACATATGCTCAAGTGAAAGTTTTAATTTCTCAAATATTAGCAAAATAATTTTCTATACATAAGTCAAAAACTACCAAATGCTTGTAGATACGATTGCAACAATGTGTATTTGTTTTATTCCATACCATGCTTTATGATGTAAGCCAGAACAGGTTGTCACAATTTGCCACACAAATGTTCTATAATTTCTTTAAAGAAGATTGAGAACCAGTTTTGCTCAAAAGCTTTCATAAGCTATGATATTTTATGTGACTTTTTTTTCATGTACCAAAAGCAATGAGCTAAACCTGGATTCACCCTAATGGTGCTCAACACATAATGCAGATTTTAAAATGCAAAGTAAACATGGTAACTAATTTTTTTATAGTTTGATTACTTATTATACTTTCAAAAATGTTACATTGACTGTTTACTCAATTCCTAGAGGAGTAGACTCCAATCAATTCTAATTCATAAATTTATTATTCTAAACAGAAAAGATTTACCCACCAGGGGCACTAGACTATAAAATGCACTCTCAATTTTTTGTTGAGAAAGTGGAATGTGGTTTTAGCTTTTCCAAAGCTATGAAAACATTCCACAGAATAATATTAACTACTATCTTGAATTCCCTTTCATGGACTATAAAACAAATTGATGAGTATAATAATGTTTTAACATAGCTGCTTTGTTCACTGACCAAAATAAATAAACAACCGCGAAAAAAAAAAGAAAAAAGAAATGTCTTTGTTAGCATTCCCAACAACACAGTTGTAAAATATCAGTTGTGCAAGGTCATTTGAGAGGAAATGAGGAAAAACAAAATGGGAGTGGGATTCAACATGGTTGGCTTCATCAATAAGTAAAGTTGATCTGAGAAACATAGGTGCACATCTTTTTGTGGAATTTCTTACCGGGAAGTGTAGAAAGTTCGGGGGATGGGAAAGCACTAGAAAGAGCACTAAAATACCTTTCTGTTATAAATTTAGAAAGGGAAGAACCCATGATATCAATAGTTGCCTTCACTCTATGCTCACTTATTTGAAAAGTAATACATAGCTATTTCTAGATTCAAGTTACTCTCAAAGCAACTGAACTAAGGAAGTAAATGGGCTCCTAGTAGAAAAAAATGCTGTAGCAAGAACAGTGATTTCTCATTCTAACTACAAATGGCTCACTTGTAAAAAAATTCTACATAAAGTTCTCCCTGCATAATATCTGTAGTTCTTATCAAAATAGAAGGGGAAAGTTGCCAGGAATTCCTACTCTAGAGTGAAGCAGATGTGGCCTCATATCAGTTCATAGAATGTGAGCAAACATCTCATCAAGCACCATATTTTTCTAGGAAAACTAAACTTTCATACAACACAAGTAGCTTTTTCAAGGTTCAAAACAGAGATATGGTTCCAGGTTTCCTAAATGTGGACACAGAGTCTAAGTCGCTCACAGGATATCTCAGGGCCACCCATAGAGTGTACAAAGGAGGTGTTCTATAGATATTTCAGGAGAGCTGGTGAAGGAAGGAATGGAGGACCAAATGAATAACATAATGCACATCTACAGTAGACGATACTACCAGGAACAATAGTTTGTCAGCCAGCATCCATGTACATTAAAATGATGATGAACAGACACATCTGCCCCACCTCAGCTATTTGAGCACTCAGTAGAAATTACTCAACCAATACCAGTGCTCATTCTAAAGGCAATATCCAGAAAGACCGAGGAACAAGAAAGGAAGACAAGTAAAAGGACTATGAACATTAATTCTTTGATGAATGAAGGGACATTGTTACACTGGTCATAACTGGAAAAGTAAAACTAAAGCTTGAACAACTCTACCCATAATGGAAAACTACTGCTTCAAGTATAAAGCAAAGAAAGGAAGTCAACTCATAGATACTTGTGCCTAAACAAATCCAATTTAGGTGAAAGAAGAGCAGATGCCTCTCTGTATAAATTCTTGAAAGCCATTCCCTGTAGATTTAAATAGATAACTGAGAGTAACTTTTAAAATGGCAGGAAAGAGTTGGGGTAAAAGCTTCAGGGCTCCACGTAGTCACAGCCAAGTGCAGGGGAGGCCTTTGTAAATAGTCCCAGGCCATGCTCTGTGATCCATGTGGGAGACTAAGACTGCTTAGGGACCCAGGTAAACTTCCAGCCTCCCTCTTTGTCTCTGCGCACAAAAGCTTGTCCCTGGTGGAAAGAATGAGTCTTCACATTGCAGTGTGGGCTGAGGGATGTGGAAAAGGCCATCTCTGTCTTGTTGGGTGACACATCAGCATCCTGATAAGGGAGCATGTGGACCATCCCTGGGGGATTTGAAAGTGATGGAAGGTAGTGAAGCTCTTCCCTGTGGTTGGCAGTGCTGTGTATTAGGGCTGGTCTTTCACCTTGATGGTGACTGGGCACATCCTCCCTGGGGACACTGTCATAATCGACTGCTTCCCCAAGAAGGTGGGAAAATGTACTGGTGACTCCTGGGGGGTGAGTGGAGAGGGCACTGTAGTTAGCTGATCTAGCATCATCAATGGTGTTGAAGTCTTTCAACCCAAGTGTCTGCAGGACCCAGGGCTCCACAGGGGGGCCAGGTTGTTCTGCACAGTTTGCAAACTCACTGATAAGGTTCCTCTTGGCATTTTTGGGTTGGGGAGTCTCAGGAGAAGAATATCTTTGCTCTTTAGGTTTCCTCTTCCCCTTTCTGAATTTCCGACATACTTTGGAGAACTCGTCTGAAGAAAGCAATTTCTAGAAGAGTGGAAGTTGAGAAATTACGCATCTTTCAAGTACTTACTGGCTGCCATCGTGCTGTAGAAAAATTAAAATTTTAGTTTTTCATACACAAGCAAAGCTGGTTAGATGAATGTCTGTGAATTAAAATCTATGCAAGATGATAATTTATCTAGAAACTTTAATTCAATTTTTTACTCTATTTTGAAAAAGTAAAATTAATAGAGGCTGCCTTTAACATTTCAACTCAGGGGAGAAAAGATGTTGATGATGGCAATTATCATTTATTGAACTACCATTTATAAGTAAATAAGCTGTTATTCATGTTTTAGTTTTAAAGGATTGATCAACTGCATGACCTTATCACACATAGAGGCTATTAATCTCTGTTAACGAGCAAAATGGGGCACAGACAACTTGGTGACTTACTAAGGATCTCTCAGCTCAGCTTTAAGCTATACCCTTCAGAATCTAAGCAGAACCTCTGATTTCAACACTATCCGACACTGCCTGGTTTATTTCATTAACTTGCAAAGCATTCTCATGAGATCAATTATCATATTGTTCTAATAAAATTGAGATCAAGAGAAATAAAACCACCTAACCAGTATCATTTAATAAGTTAGAAATGGCTCATTTATGGAATAGCGGGTGGAATGAGGAGTTCAGGCTGAGAACTTTGAGATATGTTCCTTCTGCATCAAAAATAATGATTGTGAAAGGAATCCAGTCTAAGATCTCCTCTGAATTGTTTTGTTTAATAAGTGTATCAATTTAGATTTCAAATATCAAATAATGGAGTTTGAGCAGAGGCAAGGTAAAAATTGATAAATAAACAAATAAAAATAACATGAAATGTTTTCAAAACAGCTGGGAAATACAGTATGCACCTGTAATTTCAAAACTCCAGGAGGCTGAGGCACAAGGATTGAAAATTCTATCCCAAAGTGAGAAATTTATTGATTTTATAAGACTGTCTCAACATAAATTAAAATGTGCTCAGTAGAAAGCCAGACGAGGGGCCAGTGAGATAGCTCAGCAGTCTAAAATGCCTGCCTGGGCAAGCTTAGGCCAGTGCAGGGTTCTGGCCGCAGCACCACATGCTGTGACAGCCCCACCCATGGGGCAGGCTGGCCAAAAAAGAAAAAGAAAAAGGCACTTCATTTCAGACTAACCCTAATAACACAAATACACATACATGCTCTCTTGCACACGTGTGCATGCACACACACACACACACACACACACACGAGTAAACTTGCAAAAACAAGGAAAATAGAACGGAAGACTAGAGTTGAGCTACTCATCCTTAAGTTGAAAACAACTCATCTAAAGGTGTAGGAAAATCATGACTAAAAGGTAGTGGAATTCCATACAGCTAACTGCCAGTCAGGACACTTAATGTATCTGACATCTAGTCTGACTCGTAGCATTTTAGACCAAGACAGATTCTGAACAGATGTTTTTCCTCACCCATTTACACAAAAAGCTAATGGATGCCCTGTGAGAATGTTTTATCTAAAGTCAAAGAGATAGTTGAAATAACTGACTTTTTTTCATATCAATGTCTACTCCAGTATTCCTTGTATCTAATGCTCCTTTTGATTAACCTCTGAGGTCTCGATGCTTCTCTGAATTACCTTTTGGTTCTTCAAGAACTCCTTTGCAATGCCTGGCTGAATGCTGAAATCTAGACATTCCCAGGAAATAACACATACATTCTCTTGTGAGCATCATGTATTTCCTTAAGAAAAGAATTAATCAATTGATTAACGTACATCAAGACACTCTGTTTAGTACATTTCTCATACTTAATCCAAGAGGTTTTCATTTTGTTCTGTGGTGAATGGTTTCCTTTCTCAAAACTCTGCCCTGATCTTATAAAAGAGACTGTTAACACACCTTGGCCTTTTCTTCAAGACATTTAACCAAAGTAGAATTCAGATATTGTCTGAGGTGATTATTCTCTTCGTGTAGCCTAGCAAGTTCTTCTTCCTTCTGTATCAGAGTATCTTGAAGCTGTAAAAAGCAGACAATGGTGAAGGCCACTCTACTCTATTGACTTAGTAAACTTATAGCAATGCTGCTGCCCCTCAATCTTCTTAAACTTGATTATTCTGTTTGTTTTCTGAACAGAATTTCAGGGAGTCCTCTTTCACAGAGACCTAAATTAAACCTACACCCCTCTACCACATGACTGTTCAGTTTTGTGCTTTGAATTTTTCATTTATTACAAAGTGTTTGAAGAGATTAAATGACTTTCCAAGTTGAAACCACAAGGGAATCAAGTAAGTATGGAGGGAAATGAGCGGAGTGCCACTGTTTAAATATAGAAAAGGGTGTTCAGAAGGGCTTGGTTAGACTTCTCCCATACACATTTAAAAGGAAAAAAAGAGGATGTGGCTGCCTACATGTCCACTGTGTCAAATTACTCTTCAAAAGCCACAATAAACAAAACCTACAAAATGGAGTAGTCTCCGGAAACACTCGCGTAAGTATCACCCCTTCTCGTGGCGATCATTTCAGTTCACCATTCAAAAATATTATGACAGTATGTCACCTGGCTTTTCCACCAACCCTTTGTGGTATTCCTCACAAATATTCCCAGTTTCATCAGGGAGCAATAGGGGGATTCAGGCACTCACACAGCTAGCGTGTGAAGAATCAGTTTGATTGCAGGTTTTTGTTTTTAGAGTGTTCCTGCTGCTTTTTTTTTTTTATTCCTCTCTCTGACATTGTTCATCTAACTTTATCTTTCCCTGGACAGACACTTACTTTGATTCTAACCAATGTCAATGTGACATTTGAAAGAGAAGAAGAGGCAGCATAAGGGGAAGACACAGCAGAGCGCAGTCTGCGTGCTCTCCGTGACACGGACCTGCTTGTTTCGGTAGAGCTGTGAGGAAAGCTGCGCTCCCTCCCAGGAGCAGGCGTCCACACCTGGGAAGTTCAGGTCACACGACGGCTCTGTGTGAAGACACCACATGATCAGCGGAGAAGACACACTGGCCATCTGTGTACACCCAATTCATCGGACGGTCTCAGAAGTCCAAAGCGTTCCATTATCTTTCTTGAAATAGCTATTTCTTCCATACAGGAAAACAAAATACTTCAAGCTTTCAGAACAAGGAAGCAAAAGCAAGCGGTGACAGAAAAATGTGTACATTATATGCCAATGTGGCTAAAGAGGTGAATTTTTAGGAAGTAACTGGTCATGTTCTTCTCTGATATAATGGTCCTGCTGACTACATTTAAAAATCTGGGGCTGGGGAGATGGCTCAGTAGAATAAGCGCTTGCCCGGCAAGCGCAAGGACCTGAGTTCAATCCCTGGTTCTGCCAATAAATAAATAAATAAATAAAAATTTAAAAAACTGTTGGCATCTGTGTAATTTATTCAACCAGATGTTTATTGTTGCTACCATACTATGAAGTAAGATACCGTGATTCCAATATATTTTTCTAATTTGTATTCCATCTTCTAAAGATTTAAAGCTTCATAATACAGGGTTTGGTTGCATAATTAATCCTATCCTGGTATAGTTCCATTTCTCTTTCTGTGCGTCAGCCTGTTAAACTGGGTGAAACTTATTTATTCATAATTCTATTTGGAAGTACTTTCTACTTTAAAATAATTTACACTTTGCTTCTCTGAAGACCTTGATGAATATTTCAAGACTATACCTATACCTTTATGCTTCGACTGTTTTTGCTTGAATGGTTTTATGAGGTTTTAGAGTACTTTTCCCCATATTTGATACTAACCTATACTTATCAATCAACATTGTTTAGGTATGCTAGGCTGGTTGACTTTTACTTTTTTTTCACTCTTTCACTGTCATTTGGACTCTTGTCCTGCTCTACTGACACTGGTATCACTGCAGTGTTTTCTTGTTAAAAATGATGGGAAGGACACAGGAATCAAGCTGCAAATGATGGTGATGAGTTGGCTTCACATCAATTAGCCTTCTGGTTTTGCTGTTCTTTATAATGTAGCACTAAAGCTCTACAACTGCCTCCCTGACTAGAATGATGTTTCAAAATTTCAAAGTTTTTGTGCCTTTTCTTACCCCTCCCCCAAATCACGTCCTATATTGGAATAACAGTGCAAACGCTTAATTCTGAGTGGTCTGTGAGGTTTTACTTTACATAAAATCAATTCCTTTAGTATTTATGTATTTATGTATTTATTTATTTATTTATTCATTGGCAGAACTGGGGATTGAACTCAGGCCCTTGTGCTTGCCAGGCAAGCACTTATTCTACTGAGCCACCTCCCCAACCCTTCCCTTAGTATTTATAAGAACTGTCCACTAAACTCCAGGTTCAAAATTAATATTGTATATAATCTTCCTTATAGGACCAGTGATATAGCTCTGCATCATAGACTGCCTGTCAAGCACAAGAGCCTGAGTTTGAGTCCTGGTACCAATAATAATAATAATAATAATAATAATAATAATAACAACAACAACAATAATAATAATTTTCCTTGTGCCTCCCTTCAAAGTTAAAGTCTTCTGTATCAAAGGAAATAATTATTTCCTTAGAATTTCCCCTATGACATAAAAGATTAACTTGTTCATTTTTGTTCTTCCAAACTCAGGGAAACTTTGCTGAATTTCAAAAGAAATGTTCCAACTGGCATCTTGACTCCAAATGCATCTTACTAGAACATTCTTCATAAAACTTTCAACTAGAGCAAACTCCCTCAATCAGTGTTTAAAAACTACAAAGGTATAAGGAGTCCAGCAAGTAAAAGGAATAATCTCATTTTCAGTATTTGGCAAGTAAAAAGTGCCAAGTTTCATGGTTGAAACTGAAGGAATGTGGGGGTGTAAATTTTCTCTCACACCCATTTTCTACAGCATCCCGGCCCATGATGCTTTGCAGTTCTGCTTCTAGAAAAGGGCTCTAGCTCTATCAGGACAGCAGAGAGTCAGAACTTACCCTGTGCCTGTGGTGCTTGTTGGGGCTCCCTGTTGTCCAGGAGACCAGCAGCCCAGAAAGAGACCCAAGTCTCCGTGGAAACATCAACACTAGATTCTGATGTTGCAGTGGAATACGGGCAGTTATAGTTCTGGCCTCCTGAAAAATACTGGTCTTGACAAGGCAGAATGGTGTTCTGTGGAATTCAGTGGAAGGAGAGGAAGGAGGGGTCCAGAAGGTGGAGTGATGTGGATTTGAGGGGGAAAAGGACGGAAAAAATCATACAAAGATTACATGCCGTGAACCAAAAAGTAGTGAAATTGTTAGGTATGGATCTAGATTACATTTAAATTGCTTAATTGCATTGACTAATAAAGGACTCAGCTCCTTGTCTTACCTAGTACTTTGCTTGGGCCTTTTGAGCAAAGAGCAGTCAAGTATCAGATAGATCTAATACGTAGAGAGCAGCCACTTCCTGTTGCAACATCTAACTCATGCAATAAGCTGCACAGCAATGAAGCAGACAAAATTCTAATTAATTGCTCAAAGATCTAAGAATTACTTGGTTTCTATTGCAGGTGTCTTAAAGGCTTTGAAAGTTAAAGTGGGCAGGACACAACATTATAGAAAGTGGCTTCTTAATTTGGAGATATGTATCTATCTATTCTAATACCTATACATACATATTCTAATACACACACACACACACACACACACACACATATGAATGTGTGTCTATACGTATGTAACTGTCCTACAGATATGAGATAAACTTTTTTCTTCCATTCTAGCCAGGGGAGCATAATTTCACTCCAGGTAAACATCTAATCGAAGTGTAAAGAAGCATAACACCAAGGATAACAAGCTCTGTTCTCTTCATTACCCGGGCTCAAGGCCCCTACACAGGTGCCCTGTCGCCAGGAGCTGCTGACATGTATTTTGCACGGTGCTTGGGCCTAGTGAGTGCCCCCTTACCCTCTTCTCCTCCCACCCAAACGATCTCTCCAATTTTCCAATCAGGGGCAGAGACGCTGCCTTCCAGGGTTACTTTGTACAACATCCCTCTCCTAATTATTTGTCAATGTTTAACTAGGTAAAAGCCTTTTAATTCAAGATTAGACAAACGCTTTTTGATCATTTGTAAATCTTTTGTTGATTTAAAAACTTTCTTGGGCATAATATAAACAAAGAGAAAACAAATAATAAGAAAAAATTGAGAAATCACATTTTGTTAATGTTCTTACAGTTAAGTTTAGAAAAAAAAGCTCTGAAGCAAGTGAAGCTCAGGCAGTGCTGACTCAAGAAATCCAGCCAAACGTTTATCAAGTATTATTTTTCTTTTACTCTTAAAGCGTATTTACAGACTCTCCCTCGAGATTATTATTGGAATCAGGGCTAAGCTATTATGCAATTGACACCTGAGAGGAAAACAAACCCCAAATGCACAGAAAGCACCTCAAGTCCAAGTGTTTGCAAATATGTGAATAATCTAGAGGAAGAGGTGGAATGAAAAGTGGGTGCAGGTGTAGAGGGAAGTGAAGGAGGAAATAAAGAGTGGAAATAATAGAGAAATAACAGCGGGGAGGAGGGAGAGAAGAGGGAGCGAGGGGGAGGGGAGCAGAGAGGAAGGAGGGCACGCGGAGAAGACCCGTTTTCCCTGCAGGTAGCAGAACAGTCTTGCTCCTGACGTGGCATGAACCCAAAGCGCAAAGCCTTCGGAGCGCCCCAGCTTTGCCAGTGGATTTTCTGACGCGGGAGTCCTCACTTACCATCTTGCACTGGCAGACAGCAATGCAGAAACGATGCCCAGAGTTAACTTTTTCCTAAAGGCGGTTTGAGATTTCAATGGGACTGGAGGGCGGAGCCAGGAGAGGCGAGTTCTAATCCAAGCAGCTCCGGGTGACGCGCACGGCTCCCGGCCAGCGCTGCCCTCTGATTCGGCGGGAGGCTGTCAAACAGGTGACGTGGGCCGGGGACACCCAGCTCAACCTCAGGGACTTGCACCGGGGCGACCACTGCATCGGACCCGGGGCCACGAGTCGGGTGGACCCTGGCGGTGGCGCAGAGACCGGACCTGCGCTTTGCAAACCAGCGCTCGTGGTACCTGGCCCGGCCCCGCGGGCAGAGGTCCCTCCTCCTGCGCCGCCGGAGCCGTCCAGCCGCGAGGGGCTGGAGCGCGAGACTCAGGGTCGGGTCAAGTCCAACCGCATCCAGGGATGGGGAGGGCCCTGAGGTTGCCAGTTCACAGAGCTCAGAGTTAGTACTACCGCCAGGTACTTTTCAGGCTGTAGGATAACTAACATTAATTTGTTATATGTTGTGGCTTTCTTTTTTCTTTAAACCCTTTGAAGTGTCCTCTTTCACCCACTTTGTGAAATAAAGGATAAAGGTGTCCATTCTAAAATGTTAGCTTGCCAAGAATAGCGAGCTTAGCCAGCGCGAGGCTAATTCCTGACCCATGACAGACTAGGGACCAGGGCCGCATAAAGATCGACGGAATGAATGCATTGGTTGAGACATTTAGGAATCTGAAGTGTTTTCTCTGTGCTGGGTCTATCCACACAATTAATTACATAATATTCATTATTATAATTAAAAACTAGCGTATTACTTATCAAAATATTCTATTTCCTCCATCTTTTCTCCTACACTTTATTTTCAAAATCTGCATAAGGGAGAGAAGGAAGAAGAGTGAAACCATATTTTAGAAGATAGGCAGATTCTCAATTGAACTTGCCAACTATAAAAGTCACAGGACGCTAGTACTCTTATTGCCCCTGTTTTACAGCATAGGGAATGAAACACTGTCCTTCAGAAAACCAGCCAGTGTTGGGACATCCAGAACCAGCAGGCTAGGGATTGAACCTCTGCCTCAAGCATCTGAATTGTGTTCCCCTCAGATTCCTATATTGGAACCCTAACCCAAGTGGTAAGGTATTGAGCCGGGACCCTAAGAGGCTCAGTATGTCCCAGAGCTGGAGCCCTAAGGCAGAAAGAACTGCGATCTTTTAACAAGACCAGGACTGCAGGGATGCACAGAATGGCTGTCTGAAGACACAGTCAGAGGGACCCAGCTATAAGTGAAGAAGGGTCACCTTGGGAAACCATGGTGTTCTTCCAGCTGTTGGAAATGTGAGAAAATAAATTTCTGCTGCTTCCAGCCACCCAGTGTGTGACATTTCTGTTCTAGTAGCCCTAGCAGGTTGATCCCTGCTGAGGTAGGACCTGAGAACTGACACCTGCTTGCAGCTTGGGTAGCCCTAGTTTCCACCTTCACTGTTCTATGCTCTCTACTCACCACCCTTAGCAGTTAGAAAGTGACTAGGACAAGACAGATGCTGACCAAGCACTCCATAGCCAAAAACTAGGACAGAAAAGGAGAGGACTGTGCAGATGTGGTGGGGCTCTTCTCTTTTCTATTATTCCTATAATTTTCATTTGAAAAATATTCAGAAATGAACAGTGCTACATTTGTGTCAAGAGACAGTGATTCCTTCTCTGCCATCCTCATTAAGGAACAAGGATGCGCTGACAACATGACTCTGGGATGATTGGGGGAGATTGAGAACCCAAGATTTTCTTCAAGACAAAGCTCTGCTCATTCTTTTGGTCCTGCAAAAAGTCCATCCATTTGTAAAACATTGGTTTATGGTGGACAGAAGAGGCAGAAAAAAAGATTGAGTTTTTTGGATTTTGGCAGCTGTCACAAGTGTGACATGCATACGTTTTCTTTTGGTACTAAAGACCATACAAATGGGCAACTGGCCAAACATTGTATGAAAAAATGGAAGGACCATTGATTTGGCATGAAAATATCTCTGGATTCCAATTTGTGCACTACTCGGAGGTTGAATCAATTTGGGTTATATAATTAAGCTCTCTAAATACTATTACTTCATGGTGCAAATTAAGAAAATGATACTCACATCAGTGGTCCACTAAAACCCTGACAACTTTTATTAATGCTGGATAATTTCCTAACTCACTAAGTAATGCATAGTAACTATTTACATTTGAGGAAGAGACCCTGCCAATATGTTTTGGCTATGGCTTCTATTTTTAAATAAACAAAAATAAATGCTGTGTTTATGAACAGTGGCTTGAGTATTACACATAATTTTTAAAAGTCTATGATGGATTTCAAGCCCACAAATATTTGTTTTTTTTTTTTTTAACTCATTTTTTTTTAACATTTATTTATTTATTTATTTAGAGAGACAGAGAGAGAGAGAGAGAGAG
>NDGM011242080.1:2780-23162 GCA_002564305.1 Octomys mimax | reverse complement strand
TTCCTTCATTTTGAGTGTCGGGTATTTGTCCCAGCAACAAGAGAAGAGTAACTAAGACACCTACTCTTTGATTTGAGACAAGGTCTTGCTAAGCCACTAAGTTACCCAGGCTGGGCTCAAACTTGTGATCCCCTGCTTCAGCATCTCAGAGTATTAGGATTATAGGTGTGTACCACCACACCCAGCTTCTTTTAATGCCTTTTTCTTTTTAAACTAGAGGGAAACACCTAGGGAAAGTAGGGGTAAAGTGTTCATTGTAATTTCTTGTTGTCATCTGTGTAAAATGTACATTGTGTGCACCTTCTACAGATAAGGTCTTGACTGAAATAAAATCCATATCCATGACTAAAATTTATCATATCTACAGTTTCGTGACTTACACAGTGACAACCAAACACTCGGGACATGCCTTCTCCATTTATTTGAAACCAAAACCAAAACATGGAAATATGTGATGCATCAACTATGGCAGAAAAGGCTTGCCAAATAGCTCAGTGGATTAAAGCACCTGCAAACAGGTGCAGGGGCCAGGGGTTCAATCCCCAGGCCTGCCGTGCCAGCCCTGCCCCGGGGTGCACTGAGACAGCAATTGAGACTGGGTGTTGTGGCACATGCCTGTAATCCCTCCCTCTTGGGAGGCTGTAAACAGGTGGATTACTATGAGTCTGATCTTGTAGTGAGACCCTGAACACCTTGTAGACGCTTCCCCAAAATAAAAAAAATAAAAAAAAAAAGAAAAGAAAAAAGAAAGAAATATGGCAGAGGCATTTTGGGGTTGATGTGCCCAATGTGGAGCTTGCTCTGTCCCTAAGCCTGTCTCCATTCTGGTCTTGTGGCTCCTTGCCTGCCTGGTCTGTAGTGGAGGCTGAGGACCAGGTACTGGGGGACAGATGAGTATGTGTGGGTTCTTTTTGAGCTGGAGTTTCTTTCAGGCTCCTACCAAAAAACAAAGGTAGGACTTACTACAGTTTAGATCTAGATGTCCCCAAGAATCTCATGTGCTCATAGGTAGAAGTGATTTCATTATGGGGGCATCAAGCTGACTTATGCCTAGGAGGCAGAGCTTGGTTAGATGCAATGGGGCATGGCTGGAATGGGTTTATATCCTTCTTGGCTCCTCCTCTTACTCTCTGCTGCCTGTCTACTATGTCATGAGCCGCTCTCTGCCACCTTGCCTTGAGGCCAGCTGTCTATGAACTGAAGCCTCAACACACTGTGAGCTAAATAAACCTCTCCTTCTTTGTCCAAGTAACAAGAAGGTGATGAGGTAGGACCTGTTTGCCATTACTATTGTAAGAACTACATTAGGGTAAACAGTGATTAAGAGGCACTGCCCCAGAGTCTGGAACTGAGCATAAGAATTACAACAGTGGCAACAAAGAAAACTAGAAAAGGCAGAACTCACGGGCTGTAAGTTCTGTCAGAGATGAGAATCATTATGTCTACAATTGACCATCCACTGGGTCACCTGAGATGGGGTCAGTGGGAGTCTATAAACTCCACCCAATCCACAGATTGATTTGGTGAATAAAGTTTTGTTAGAATGCTGTTGTACCTCCTCCCCCAAAATTAGGCTGTGTCTGCTTTTGTGTAGGGGCAGCAGAGGGAACCTGGGCCACTGGAGGGCTTCTGCCTGGCGCAGAGAACTTGGTGGCCTCACTAGGTTTGAGACAACCAAGCATCCTAGCACCTAAAAGCATGTAAGTGCAAATGGTGGGAACTAAAGCCCAAGGTACATGGGGGACTTGCGTAGTTCAGATATGGTGGGCTGCCTCCTCTGTTAACTTTTACCTGGTGCCTGTCTGTCTGGACAAACTCAAAGAGTTTGAAAACATCTCACCAGAGGAAATATCAGAAGGTCAGAGCCAGCTTACTCAGAGGATCCTTATATTAAAAGGCAACTAGCATTATCCAAACCACTCCAGTCCTCTCGGTTTGCCCAACTACATGGTGCATATGAGGAATGGAGGCGATGAGACTGTACCTTCCATGGTCTGGTTCAGCTTGTGACATAGTAAGTGGGTTTTCAGGAATAGGCTCAGCAACTGTGGCTCTCTGTTGGCAATGCCCTCTCTTCCCTGATATGGTGTCCTCTATTCCCTGGTCGGCAATGTCCTCTCTTCCCAAATTTAACCCAAATTCTTCTGTGCTACTGAGGCAGGAAATTAGGACATGGTGAAGAGGCCGGACAGTAGTGTGTGACCTGTCAATCACAGACAGCTGTCATACCACAGCCCAGATCGAAGTTCAGATCAGCTTCAGACAAGTGGGATCTGCCATTGGAAGATATAAAGCACGATGGCCATTGACTTTGCCAGCACTGCCCTCTTGTTCATGTTGTGGGCCATCCTGTGAGCAAGGTCTATCTTCTCTTCTCTACAGAGCCCTTCTTAAGCACTTCTTTTCCTTCTTCTTTTACCTTTTAAAGCCTTAAATGCACATGGAATTGTTGTATTCATCTTTGCCTTGTCTAATTCTTTGACAGAAAAGACTGCCTGCCCCCATGCTGTCGAATGGCACTGTTGTGCTCTTCCTTTGAGCTCCATCTACACAGCTGTCTCCTGCTCTATCTAGCAAGGTTTTCTTTAGGCAGGGCCACCTCCTTTCTCTGTCTGTAGGATTCCCAGAGAGCCCCCATTCATGACTTTTATTTTGCTGTATCCAGAAAGATACATCATTTGATGGTACAATGTACACAATGACTTTTTGCTTTGTGGATGTTGAGCAACTACTTTGCTGCTGGGATTTGTGGGCTTCCCCTTCTCCACTGACTGAGTCTCTAGCGATGGTTCTCAAGCCCTGCATAGGTGTCAGCTCCCTGCAGTGGCCTTTCTGCTATGCTCACTTTTCTGACTGAGGTGTGTGACATGCCTTCCTCTGTGTCCTCACCGTATCCTGGCCTTCCTGTCAGTATGTAAGGCGGTCATAGCAAGGGTAAGAGACGCAGCTCAGAGTGCTCCATGCTTAAGTTCCTCAAAGTCTGTGGATCTTACTCTATTCAGGCTAAACTGCCCCTTAGGGTTGGACACAAGGATCAGGAGAAATCGCTGGAATCTGTGACTATGAAAGTCACCATATAAAGATCTGATCCTTGGGTTGGGTGTGATACTGCATACCAGCAGCCCCAGAATTCTGGGCGGCTGAAGAAAAGAGGACCTCAAGTTTGAGCCCAGCCTTGGCAACAGAGTGACTTACTGGGATCCTGTCTCCAAGTGTAAAAAGAGCTGTGGATGTAGCTCAGTGCGAAGGCCCACCTCCTCTGCCCACCCAAGGCAGAGCCATGTAGCTGTAAGTGGTAGTTAGGATCATCCTGGTTGAAACCAGTTAGCCTACAGTGCTCTCTGTGGAAAGAGCAGGTGTCCCTTGGAGTTCTGGGCATGTCACGTGCTAACACGCTGGCTCTAACCCAGAGTTATGGCACCTTCCAGGCACCAGATGGGAAAAACTAGGCCTGGGGACGGAGGGTGGCAAGGACAGAATTTGTGAGAGAGTCAATTGGAGAAGAATGATGAGAATATTCTAATCCAAGTAGGCTTTGGATTTTCAAGGACAAATGGGCAAGGCTGTAAAGTGTACCCTTTTAAAAATGTTTCGTAACATTTTCTGGGAAAAAAAGCAAACAAAAAAGAAGTGATTTTAAGTCCTGTCCAAATTAATACAATTTACTGTAATACTTGAGATGTTTTAAAAGGTACAGAAAGTTATAGCAACTTGCTGGAGCAGATGTTTGGATTTTACTAAAGTTGTTGATTAAGAATTTAATAGGCATTGAGTTGATGCAGACAAATTGATTTTTAAATTCTGTCTCTGTTTCTGTGTCTCCACCTGTGTGTGTGTCTCTCTGTGTCTGTCTGTCTGTCTTACACACACACACACACACACACACACACACACACACACACAGAAACTCGGCCTGGATGCAAACAGAATTCTGGGGAGGCCGGTTCACAAAGGTACCGACTGACACCTATACCAAACCCTTTCAGAATAAATCCAGAGCTGGAGGATTCTGAATCGGGGCAGCATCGCTATCTGTGGCCATGGAGGCACAGGAGGAGGGGTCTGCATGCTCTGGTCAGTCTCCTGGCGCCCAGGCCTGGCAGACCTGCAGGGCCCTGTGCAGAGTGCCCACTGGGGGAGGGGCAGAGCTGAATGTTCCCTGCCCAACTGCTTATTTCTCTAACCACACACACCCTCCAGGAACCCCCAATGTCCAAACAGTCTTTTTGGGCCTCGTTATTTGCTTCTCGTGCCTGTATCTGCACCCCCTCATGGCAGCCCCTAAGACTGTGGCTGGTGTACTTTCTTAATCTGTTTGCTGGCCTCATATTTGCCCTGCAATTCTTGCTTCTGACTCTGTGCTTCACTGATGTGGGTTTGTCAAAATGACCATGGACCTCTCCATTTACACAGCTTGGTGGTCACCTCCAGTCCTAGCCTTGCTGGCCTCTCCTCTCCAGCTCCTCCCTCCCTCCCTCCCTCCCTCCTTCCCTTCCTCCTTTCCTCCTTCCCTTTTTCCCTCCCTTTTTCATCCCTCTCTTCCTTCCTTCCTTCTTTCTTTCCTTCCCTCCTTCCCTCTCTCCTTCCTTCCTTCCTTTCTTCCTTCCTCCCTCCCTCCCTCCTTTCCTTCTTTCCTTCCTTCCTTCCTTCCTTCTTTCCCTCCTTCCCTCTCTCCTTCCTTCCTTCCTTCCTTCTTTCCCTCCTTCCCTCCTTCCCTCCCTCCTTCCTTCCTTTCTTCCTCCCTTCCTCTAGCTCCATGCCTCCTGGCACTTCTCAGGTATCTCCTCCTCTCACTTCTCAGGTATCTCCTCCTCTTGCTTTCCACATTTCCTGGGTTCTTACACTAAGTGCCCAGTAAGCTGCCTCTAAGGTGGAGTGCTATGTGCAGAAGGGACATTGCGATGCTTTTGGTGGAGCTGGGTGAGGGGGCACACACCTGTCATCCCAGCACTCTGGGAGGCTGAGACAGGAGGATCACAAGTTCCAGTTCAGTCCAGGTAACTTAGTGACTTAGAATCCTGTCTCATAATAAGAAATAAAATCTGGGCATGTAACTCGGGGTAGATGTCCTAGACTTATTCTCCTCTATTCGTCACCCTTCCCCCTAGGTGTTCTTGGTAGATTGTCCTGTAAGGAAGTGTGCATGGTGGGAAGAGATCTGAGGAGCCAATTGTCAATGAGAATACAACTGAGGCCTCAAAAGTCTCAAGGTTGTGCTGGGGCTGAGAAGATCCTTCAGAGTTATTCTGAGGGATGGAGGGCTGGCTCCTCTTCATCTTTAGTGAATGGTCCTGACAGCCTCCTGAGGAGACATGATTGGAGGGGTACACTGCCTTTGCCAAGGGTGGTTCCAGTGAGAGACACTTCTACAAACCAAGGGCAGCCCTGGTCCTGGAGGCTGGGCCATGGGGGTGTCGTCCTGGAAGAGGAGCCTGGGAACACCCAGAATCACTGCCGTTGGCAACCTGCCTATGGTGCTGTTTGTAGGAGAATGACTTTAACATGTCACAGTAGGCAGGGTGGAAAGCCCCCCTGTCGGCCCGGGGAACTTGCTCCTGGGCATGTCTTAGTGGCACATAGAGGGTGACCTTGGGTCTGTGTCTGGTCTCTGCCCCTTCCTCTCTAGTGCAGTTCCTCTGCTCTGCTCCCTGGCCACTATGAACTGAGCATTTTTGCTTTGCCATGCCCTTCCACCATGATGTTCCTGCACTGGAGCAGCTGACCACAGACTGAGTGCCCTGAAACCATGAGCCGAAGGACGTCTTCCTCTTTTGCCTTGTAGGTGTCAGGCCTTGTGTCTAGCTACTGGCAAGCTGACTTGGGTATCTCAGACTCGACATTCTCACTGGGCTCTGGAATTTTACCTGCTTTCTTGGCTTCTTACTGTTGTCTAGGTGTATTTCCATCACACCCAACAGCTAGTGTTTTAAGGTAGAACAGAGGGAGAGCTTAGAAAGCCAGTGGAGTGGGAACGACAGTACCCAGTGCCTACGGCAGAGATGGTCAGGGATGGGAACCTATGTTCACATTCGGGTTTGGAGAATTCAGGGAAAACTGAGGGAATTCTTAAGCATACGGCTGAATTTAAAGGTGCTTCCTAGCAGAGAGAATTACGCTCGTGGTTAGCACACACAGCCAGGCTCTACAAGGACACACGGGTGCAGCAGAACAAATTATCAAAAGGTGTATTTGCATTACTAAGAAGCAGGCAGACCTGGGCAGAAACCTGCAAGAGAATTTGGATCATGGGTGAATATCTCTTCTTTATTATGCATTTATGTATAATTTATCTCAAAATGTTCAAAAAAGAAGTGGAGTTGAAAGACTACATAAATGAGGCTTGTGTGCTGGGTGGAAGCCCCTCCGCACGTCCTGTCTGCAGTCTTTCTCCTCTTCAGGGACAGCACACCGCATCAGCTTTTGTCATTACTTCTGGGGAACGCCAGAGGGTGGGAGATCTGCACATCCAACAGAAGTCTGCCTGGATGTCCCTTGAATCGTGTAATTGTGGGGCTGCTCTTTCGTCGGCAGCTCCTTGAGCCGTGAGCATGCCACGACTAGGAGAACCTGACAAGCCAGACAGAGAGTTGAAAGCAGGGCTGAGCACAGGGGCGGGCCCTGGAGCCGCAGTGTGGACAGATGGGTGGGGAGTGAGCTGGGCTTCCCATGCCGGTGTGGTCCTGACTTCCAGGCAGGGCAGCACCAGGGCATGGGCTGAGGTTGAACACACAGAATTATAGGGGAGCAAACAGAAAAGCAAACCCGCAGGGGCAGGAAGCTGCAGGCTGTACCTCTGTGCACTGCTCCCAAGTGACATCATAAGTCAAGGGGTTTAAAGGATGCTTAGCCTGGGTGGCAGGTGTAGTAGTCTCCCTGCTGCCCGCACGTGTTACTGTGAGTCCCCTGGTGCAGCTATGGCCCATGCACAGCATCCCAGCCCACTTTTCTGAAGTAGAGCACCAGTCTGATGTCAGAGGGAACAAGAGAGTGCTCATTTCCTCAGCTACAGCACCAGGAAATGGCTTGGCAGGTGTAAAAATCAAGCATTGCTGAAATCTGTGCCCCTGGGCCGACCAGATAGCTCAGTGGATTAAAGCACCTGCTTAGGCAGACACAGGGACCAGGGTTTGATCCCCAGCATGCCGTGCAGGCCCTGCCCCCTGGGGTGCTCTGAGATGGTGACAGAGACTGGGCATGGTGTTGCATGCCTGTAATCCCAGTGTTTGGGAGGTTGAAAACAGGAGGATTACTAAGGGTCTGATCTGTGTAGTAAGACCCCGTAGGCCCTGTACTAAATATTAAAGGAAAAAAAAAAAAGAAATCTGTGCCCCAAATACACTGCTCAAGGAAAGTGCTGCGTACGAGACACTGAGCCCCACCCTACACTGTGCGCCCCAACCTGAGAATCTGAGCAGTTGAATCTGCTAAATTAGCTTCCTGCACGTGAGGTAGAGAGGGGCGCCTGTTGACCTGGTGGTGACCTGTCCCCAACATACACAGTCAGGGTGCTTTCCTGGATCTCCGGTACTTCAGAAGGCACTGAGTGCCATGAGGTGCGTGGTCCCAGTTGGTGGCCTGCCACCGAGTGAAACTGTCCCCTTTGTCTTCAGTTAATCTCCGTTAATTACACTAATGATTGAGCAAGAAAACTGACGGGAGAAGGATCCTTGGTAGACACAGTAAGCAAGGTACCAGCATTAAGCGCCGCGGTTCCACCAAATAGCACAGAAGTGCTGGTGACAGAAAGACCGCAGTGACACTTCCTTATATTGTAGAACACCCAACACTGATAAAGGACGGGACATAGAGAGTTTGGAAATCAACAAGTGTTTCTTACATTTAAACTTGCAGCTCTTCTTTTTTTTTTATTTTTGCTTCTGGGTGGAGTATGAGCTTGAGAGTGACACAACGTTGTACCCATTCCTAACTACACTTCAGCACTGTCACACTCAAAGGCACATGGCATAATAACTGTTCTGGCCTGGATTACTGTCTGATGCTTATATCCAGTCAGTTGAGTCGACTTTACATGCCCAGGCCACACCACGTGAGCGTGGAGGGCTGTGATGGGCGCCGCAGGCTGCAAAGCCCCCAGCAGGCTGCAATCACAGTGTGTCCAAATGGTCTCAAGTGCCTCAGCATGGGTGGGCTTCAAAGTTTTCAAACCTATATTGATTGGTTGATATTAACAAGGAAAATAACTGAAAGAATCATATCCTAATTGAAGTTTTAGTTGAAGGTAATTTATGCAAAATAATTGAGGCATAAAAATTGAGATTAATGATTTATTCAACATTATTATTGGGGGGCATAAATAAGAAAAGACACCAGAATCACACGTTGCAAAAGAAACTACTCCCATATCCAGCAGCCATAAAATCAATTACAGGGATGCCTGTTATAAATAAAGAAGAGCTGAAGATGGTTTTATATCATGTGCAGTCATTCAAGATATTTGAAAATTATCTAAAATTTAAAATTGATAAGGCAATAAACTCTGTCAAGTATTCGTACCTAGGTACTACTTAGTAGCATAAAATATACTAGTCATATACTGCTACATGAAATCATACTGGCCATTTTGATCTCCATTTTTTAAAAATGAAATTTGAATTTCTATGACAAAAGTGAGAAATTAAAAGTAGTAACTGTTATCAAAGATCATTCCCTCCTCCCTTCAAAACTAAAATATCCCAAGAGAACATCAAATACTTTTCCTATAGTTGTTTAACCAAGAAGACAACACTGATGTTCTATAGTGAATAATAGAAGAGAAACAGAATAAGCTGTCATGACGAAGAATGATAATGGAATTAGGAAATCCAGCCCCACAGCAGCTGCTAGCAGAGCACACATTTTACCTCTGGTTTTCCTGGAGTTTCATTGATTAGGTTAAACATACAATCTCATGTTAAACTTTGTGCTACCTCAGAATAAGAGTCCCCAACTAACATGAAATGTTTCTTAAACGTTTTTCCACAATATGAGAAGGATATTTGATGTGGCCAAATAGAAAGCAATAGAAGTGGTGCTGGAGCAACTTGCCAGGCCATTTGATGGGAATAAATAATAATTGTAATAACATTTTGCTCTTAGACTCATAGCGTGCTTTTCATTGACCTAAAGAAACACTTAGGAATTCAGGCTTACCACCATATCTCATATTATTTGGGAATCATTACTACAAAGCAATTAAAGGCAACCAAAACTTTACTTTTGTATAATGAATACATTAAAAGTTTACCTCCTGTCTATGGCATATCTTTATTCTAATGATTTTCTTCTCCATTCTCTTCACCCCTAAACTGCATTCCTTGGACCCTTCCTTATTGCAAGAGATCCCTCCCCTTTTCCCTTTCCAACATCCTTTATCATTCTCCTTGCTTGTACTTTGCTCACTCAAATGAGGAATGTACAGCATATAAGCCTGTGTGTCTGGTTTATTCCCTTCGACTGTATTTTTCAGGTGCTTCTATTTTCCTAGAAATGTCTCAAATCTGTCATTCTTTATAGCTGAGTATTAGTCTATTATATATAGATACTGCATTTCTTTATTCAATTATCTGTGGAGGGGTAACATGAGCTGAGATTAATGATGTCAGAATGAAAATCAGGGTAAGGGATTAGAGGAGGAGAGAGGGAAGGGGAAAGGGATTTTAAAAAGAAGTGTGCTGTACTATGTACATGTACTCACTCTCTGGGATATCTGAAAACTGCATGTGCTGCAAACTTGTACTAATAAAACTTAAAAAAACTCCTTGCAGGGAACTGGATAAAGTCTTTGCGTTCTGAAATGTATTTCAAGGATAGCATGGTCATTTTTCCACGCCATAAGAAGGCTTTCACCTTTCATTCTGCGATGGGAGCAGGAGGACTTCCCAGTTAAGGCCTAGGTTGATCCCAGTCCATCCCTTATTTGTCTTTTGCTAGTGACAAGAATTAATATCACAGTGAATATTGGCACAATCTGTAACACCAGTTTCATGTGGTTAGAAACACTGCTTGATCATGTACATTTTTACATATGTATTATTTTGAGACAGTGTCTCTCTCCATGCAGTTTGGGCTAGACTTGAACTCACTTTGACCCCACTGTAGCTTGGGACTCGGTAATCCTCCTGCCTCAGCCTCCTGTGTGCTAGCATTACAGGTATGTGCCATCATGCTTGGCTTTCTATTTCATTGCTTTAAATAACTGTGAATTAATACAATGAATTGTGAGTTTAATGCCATTTCAAGTGTGGAAGCTAAGTCCCATGAACTTTTCCACATACTAAATGTGAAGTGCGAAGGTGGTTTTTGCCTTTAATCCCGGCTATTTTAGGTAACTAACTGGGGAATTTGGTTTCTGAAATATAAGAAAAGGATTTCAAATGTGTTTGTGGGGGGTGAGGGGGAGAATAATGGAAACTTAGCTGATTAAAAACGTCTCATATTTAGAGATAAGAGCAATAAGGATCAACTTCAAGCCTGGCCCGGTTCAGGCAGACTCTGTCATGATGTGGTTCTTCACCGCCCAAGGCACAGAGCGCTGCCCACAGGAGCCTCCAGAGAACATGGGCTCCTTGCTAACCATCTGATTTTCTATCAGGAATGGGGTGACTCTACCCTCTTCACCACCACCCTGGGATGGAGTCCCATGCCCCCTCAAAGCCAGCCCAGGGTAGACTTCGTGTGTTCAGCTTCCTGTCCACATCTGGGGCGACCTGTGCCTGGTCCATGTTGGACTTTTCCCATGGCATGCACATTCAGCCAAGGACTCCAGGGTGACCATCACTTAGCTTGTTTTCAAAGTTGACACTTCCCTTTCTGTCTTCCTCCTCTTTCCACTACATTAAGCTTTCTGATAAGGACTCTGTTATTTATTTTTATTTCAAAAAATAATTGTAAAGTCAATATAGGGCTCCTGCTCCATGCCTTTCTCTTAAGCCTCAATTACCGTGGCCGGAGGCAGGCTGTTTGCACTGATGAAGAGTAGGCGGGCTGAAGGGAGCAGCCTGGGCTTCCACAAAACCAGAGTCGCTGCAGGAACGTAAATGAAACTGAAAATCCAGGGTGCTGGTAACCTTGAAGGGCGTGGCTGTTCAAACAGAGCAATGTGAAAATCTCAAAGAATATCCCACGTTGTTCACTCTGGGACACTCGCCTCGAGGGCGCTGCGTTGCACAACAGCGACTTTGCTCCAGAGCTCCTAAACCGCTATTTGAGTGTCTTTAATCCTGCCTGCCTATTCCACCTGCAGGCAATCTGAGTTTCAGCACCACAGCCACAAGGTGGCGCTGGTTGTCACAGCACGCAGCCAGGCTGCCCAAAGAACAGGCCAGGAGCACAGCTTTGCCTCTTTGGGATCAAGGTGGGGCTCTGATCTCATCCAATGGCTTCAACCACCAGTTTACATTACTTGGCAACTTAGGTTTTTACAGTTATTTAATATAAAACGTAATCATGCCTAATGGTCCTTTTTATCAACCACCTGGGTTTTAATACTTTGAAGATAAAAATGCTTTTTGATTTGACTATTGTTTTCCTTACGCCCCTGGTCTTTCTTTTTCTCTTTTGAAGCCTCTTCTGGTTCTCAGGCGCAGGCGCAGACCCTGCACCTGCTCTCAGCTACGCTGGCTGAGGGGAGCAGGACAGCGACGGCGCCTTAGGGCCGCAGTGTCTTTCTCTTTCGTATTCTCCATTTTTTCTTTCACATGGAATTAAAAAGGACCAGAAAGACCTCCTTAGTGGCATGCCTGCTGCCTGCAGTGCCCGCATCAGCAGAGAGGAAGTCGTAGCTGTACCGCTGTGGAACGACCCTCACCGCAGCACGGCTGACCTCTTACCAGTCCTAAATTCATCCACAAGGCAAGTTCTCTAGGCATTGTGTTTAAAGCACAATGTGGATGAATGGAATGGTAACTATTAAGTAATTTTAGGACATGGGCAAAATTTGCCAGTCCATAAGAGTAAACTAGTTCTCCCGCGCTTCCTTTTCAAAAGCCATCCTGCATCCGCCACACGACTTGCTTTCCTTCCTGGGGTCTGAAGGTCCTGTCTTTGGCACACGTCTCCAGCCATGCTTCTCCACACAGCGCAGGTTATTTCCCTCAACAAATACGGGCTCTGTTTTCTCACTTTCCTGGTGGCTAAATTTCCAAAGAATTTAAACTTTCAAAGGCAAACTTTATCTATAGTCAGGTGAGAGGTTTTACTTTTATTATTATTATTATTATTATTATTTTTAACCAGGACCATCAAGCTGAGAACATTAGAGAGACCCTAAAGGAAGTCTGAAATAGCCCCTTTCACTCACCATCTACCCCACCTTCTTTCCTCAGGACCTTGCCACTGTGGCAGGCCACATAATCACTTTGCCCCCTCATCTCCTTTGCCTGTGGACACCTACACCTGGCTGGGGGTGATCTATGCCCTGTGACTCCTGCCGGATCGCCAGACCCCATCTTCCACCACAAACCCAGCCCTCCAAAATCTCTTTCTCATCCTCTTATTCAACAACATTTGGCTGCAATTCTTTCTAAAGCTCTAATCATTTGAAAGTACTCCACATCCTTTCCTGAGCTCTGAACTCTCCACCGCAGCCCTCTTGAGCAAATCTCTGGTGGAAGGTGTTGGGCCTGAAAGAAGTGTTTGTTGAATGCTTGTACACTGAGACATGAAAATAAAATGGGGGAGGGAGAGGAAGCAGATAAAAGAGCCCAGATGTGTCCCCAGATGAGTCATGCACCAGTTCCCCACCAGCATGTCACCTTTGCATTATGAGATGCAAACAGGGTCTAGCAAAAAACTGTAAAAAAAACCAAAAACCAAAAAACAAAAAACCTCCCACTCATAAGTATGAAGACAATATAGCAACACTCAAGCTTAACACAATGGAAGAGTTAAAAACTAATTAGCAACATTAGGAAATGTTTCAGGCTTTGAATGTCTTTAGCCTGTTTGAGTTGGAGGTGGCTAAAGAAGAAAATTTGCAGAGTAAGAATGAAAGTGCTCAAAGTCATTGGCATCCCAAAAACCACCTCAAATAGCAAGAAAGTGTGAAGAAGAAATTGATTGCATGTCCACGGACTTCCAAGCTCACAAAGTGATGCAGTTGCTGCAGCCACAGTGCTGCTCACCTAGAATGAAAGCCTTCTATACACCTACAAAATAGTTTCATGAGTAGCACATTGTTTAATCCTTGCTATGACTGAGAACGTAGGAGATGCATAGATCCCCTTGTGCATAGTGCCCAAGCCGGATAGTGAACATTCTTAGTTGTTGAGAGAGGAACAGGAGACTGGGGTAACACCCTCTTCCTGTGCCCCAGTCCCCACTTTCCTATGGACCCTGATGAAAGGAAAGGTATCTACTTGTTTGCCTGGTTCTAAGACTACAGTCCTGGCTGGAGTGATTGTTTTGAGATTTACAGAGAGCATGCCAGTCCTCGGTAAACAAGACAGCTCATTATCTATAAAGTACACCTAATATTTGCACTAGATTTGCTCTGAATTAAAGCAATCGTACAGTTCCAACTGTGAGGAACACCCATCATCCAGAAGAGTTCTCCTTTGAAGAAGCCTTTGGGATCCCCCACCCCCAGTGGATCTGAGACCTCCCCAACTGCTCAGGAACCTGGCTGGGTTGAGTTTAGGCAGCCGGCCTCACCACAGTGCAGAGGGGTGTCCATGGACAGGCGAGGGCCAGAGGTCAGGGAGGCTCCTTCCGAGTACAGAGGCCAACTGAAAAATGCGTTTGTGGCCTACTCTGAGCAGGTTGAGACAGAGGGGCAGATGCTCAGCTTTCTCTCTCTGCAGAGCCCTCTTTGGAGCTGGCTTCTCTTCTGAGGATTAAGAAGGCCCTTGTGGATATAAGAGCAACCTGGGTCTTCCCTTTGGCTTTTTCCAATTCTGTTGTTGCATGCTGAGATCCCTGAGAATGCAGACCACCTCAGTAAGCATCACATTTAACTGAGGCAGCCTTTCTTTCTTTGAGCTTTAGAGGTTTTAAACCCAACACACATTGCTGTTTCACATCATGCTGTCAAAAATGTTTCCATATACTTTAAACCAGTAATGCTCCTGTGTAAGGAAAACCCCTGGTACTTTCCCACTCTGGAAAATCCTCTGGGCTTTTATGTATCTGAAGAGCTGTGTTGACAAGGAATAGGAGCTAGACAGCAAATGCATAGTAAATTCTGTATGAATTTTGGGTTAGAATTTGCTACACATACACGTGTGTGTGTGCGCACACTTGCCAAGAGAAAGTCTGTCCCACAACTGGGCAAAGCACTTTCCACTTATCTACAAGGAAGTGATGTTTTGGAGTGTTTTTGCCTAGGTGTGATATCGAGTGCATAATTGAGTGCATAAAGTGACCTATGTGTTGTATAGCTCGCTAAAATAGGATGAGTTCATATACCCTATTTCTAGCTCAGGTTATAGAGCAACAGCCAGAGGCCAGAATATGCCTGGGACCCCTTTGGTGAGGAGCCCATACTCTTCCACCCATGACTTCTGGTAGTTTTTCACGTTCTTACACTTTATATGCATGGACTCATATGACAAGCACATTTGAATGTCTCGTTTCATTTGGTTTGTCCATTAATTGCTAGCTCCATGAAATTAAACTAATCATGAGTCCCAAGTCCTTCCAAAATAAATGTATAAATTCATTTTCATCATCACATATTTGCTGCGATGATTGAGTGAAATAATGTAGGTGAGAGATTAATTTTTGTTGGAAAGTGCCATAAACATGCTAATTACCTAACAAAAACTTTTCTGGATATTGAGAAGCTAGTGAGGTAAGCCAGGGAGACTCCTAGGTCTGAGAATTGATGTTAGTTTACTCAGATATCGCTGTGCAAGGACTCTACCTTGACAATGGAAATGGTTATGCCCATAGCATAATATGTGTTGCTGTAAGAATCAAGCAAATCACTACTTCTTGTGGCTTGTGTCTAGATGTTACCCCGAAGCCTCAACTGGCCATAGGTGAGGTTTTACAGAGGTGGCTGGATCTAGGCTTTGCGCTGGTGAGTGCAGGAAGTGATGCTGGGATGGTGCTGTGCTAGGATGAAGAGTGCGAATGCTCCCTGCCTCAAGGGAGGTTAGCCAGGGTCCAAAGGAGGGTAGCCAGGGTCGAAGGGACAGAAGGAGCTGGGCTGGGCCTTGAGGCTTTTCTGCTGCAGTTTGCCTTCCGTGTTCCACTACCATGGACAGCTCTAGTCTGCAATGCCCCTCTGGCAGGCCACCCCGCCTTGGAGCCCGCCGATTATGAGCTGAAACCTCCACAAAGTGCGAGTCAAATAGACTTTTCCTCCTTTCACTTTGGGTGTCAGGCACTTTGACTCAGCAACAGAAAAAATGACTAAGACACTACTTGTTTAAACACTTACTGAAGGCAAGTTAGACAGCAGTGGGGATTATTTTGTGTAAAGACATGAGCTAATATGCATCAACTATATATGTCCATTTATTATTTATTTATATGCTCATTTATTATTATACATAAAACTTATAACATCAGTTATTGTGTCGAAAAATGAAAGAAAAATAAGAATAGATGAGGGAAAAGCAATAGACAACATTCTATGGCCATGTTAAGTAGAGTAGGCATAGATAACTACAAAATTCGACCATGCGGGTCACATCAAATGGTAAAATATTAATAACACTCCCTTGTGATCAGGAAAAAGAGGTGCCCTTTATCAGCATTTTTAGCTAACATTATTGCAGAAGCTCCAGTTAACACAGGAAGTCAATTGCCTAGCACTGTTTGCATGAATATTAAAAGAGAGGTGATTTATTTGCAGACGAAATGATTCCTGATCAAGAAAATAGAAGAACTGCTCCCAAGGAATATTAAAATTAGTAGGGGGTGCAAAAAAGGTGGCTTTAGTGAAGAGAAGATGTCAACACAAGCAGCTTTTCTTTGTGGGAACTGTCACCACAGTGACACAGAGACAGCACATGGCACTGCGTTGGCTGTGCAGACAGGCAGTGGGCACAGGACTCCCCGTGGAAAGCGGGAGGCTTCAGAGCTCACAGCTACAGGGAACGTGCTCGCAGTCCGTCTCCACACAAGTGAATTGGAGCTCAGGGTCTCTGATAGATTCATCTTAAAGTTCACTCGGAAAGATGAATATGTAGGCGTTGTTAGACAATTAAACAAAGGTCAAGCCTTTGTTGACACTGAGACTTACCAGAATGCTAATGTTGTCAAGTCCGCATGATGTTGGCACAGAAATGGGATAAGAAACCCAGATCAGCGGAAAAGAATGAAAAGCTCAGAAACGGCTCCAAGTATATATAGCAAATAACATGTGAGAAAGATGGTATCGCCTTTTCGTGAGTATCGATGGCTTTTCTCATCACAGATGCCTGCCAAGTTGGAATTGCAGACAGCAGAGAAGAAAGGGAGACCAGCAAGGAACAATAAGCACAAATAGAAATTTCATATTGAGTAAAGATCCCAATGTTTTTAAGAAACTGTAAGTACATTAGGAAAGCTTTAGGGGGTTATTATTTAAAGATGGGGAAGAACTTCTTAAATAACGTAAGAAATAAATAGGCCATAGAAACAAATAGGCTCAGCTTCATAAAAATTGCACTTCTGTGTAGTAAAAGGCACCATAGATGTTCACTATACAGAGAGCAGACAAATGGCAGATTGAGAGAAAACACTTACAATATGGGAAAGAGTAGCAATCGATGGTCCCCGAATATAAATAGATTCTGAAACTTGACAACAGAAATGTAATTCAGGGGTCAGCAACAGGACCAGCAGGTCATAGATCCAGAAGCACAAATGTCAGAACCTCACAAAAGATGTCCAGACTTAGCAGCAGGTGGAGAGGACCACACCACATGTAACACTTTCACCAACAAAACTGACATTTCGAAAGATTGGTGCAGATTCTGGTGAGCGACCAGGCTGTGACAACCATCTGATATCACTGATCAAAATTCCAAATGGTGGCCCAGTGACCCCATCCCCCCCCTACCAAAATGAAGGCACCGAGGTCCAAATAAAGATGCTCAGAGAGCTACAACAGAGTTTGTTTGGGGAAAGCCACCAGAATTGACCTAAATATCCGTTAACAAAGGAATAGTTGAGTAAGTTAAAATTAAAGCACACACGGAATACCCTGCCACTCTTCTAAAACATGAGATAGATCATGCCACTGCAGCTCAGAGAGATGCCTGGGATGTGAGGCGAAGCAAGAAAAGGAAATGGCAGAGCATGTCAAGGCCTAAGCTCATGGTTCACAAGGGGAAAAAAGTTCTATTGCAACACAGATGCTTTAATGGGTGGGTAAAAATCAACCCGAACTTTTGGAGAGAAACAGGGAAGTACTAGGCGTTCTTTCTGTTGGGTGCTCGTGTTTGTTTATTTTGTTATAATCCTGTTCTTGAAATTTCAAACAAGGAGTCCAAGCAAAGAAAATTAAAGTTCTTTTCATAAAGATCTTTATAAATCCAAGTGGAAATTTCAACATTAAAGAATGTTAAACAGTAACAGTCAGTGTGTTTGGGTAAAACAGTGTTTAAAGGTTAACGTATTATTATTACCTCTGCTTTTTTTAAAATCACATTTTCATCTTATTTTAATTTTTGAGACAGCATCTATTTATGTTGTTCAGACTGTTCTTGAACTTACTATGAACCTGGCCTGACTTCAAACCCAAGGCCATCTTCCTGCCTCAGCCTCCCAAGTGCTTTGAGCACCACCACACCTGACTGATACTTTCAAAACTTCAAGAGTAGTGAGTTGTGATGGGATGACCTTACATAGGCACGAAGAGGTGCCCTGTAACCCAGTCCACAGCTAAAACAAAGTCGTTCTGGGTCTTCCCCTCCCTTATTTCTAAGCTGAGGGAAGAAAAGCTACACAAGCTGGACAGGGGCCGTCTCCCACGAGCACGGCACAGCCTGCGTGTCCCCCAGAAAAAGCAGATGCTGTGAGGATGTGTGTTGCTTAGTGAACGCTGAAAAAACACTCCCCCCACACAGGTGCACATAAATCAAAGAGCTGACGGTACAACAGTTATGGCAAAATGATGCCTGTGGCTGCTAGCGTGCAGCAAAAGAGCGTGAGCACGTTCCCAATGTTCATCACGCTTTCCTGTGAAGCCGATGCTTATTGGTGAAGGGCCCATGCAGGGTGTTTATTCCTCACTGATTGGGCTGTAGCTGCGATGCCCATCATTAGCTGCTGCGTATGTGGATAGAGAGATAAGAAAGCGTGTGAGGACTACACAAGAAGCTGGCATCTCGCAAGTATCTGCGTTTAGCCTGCGATGTGGGGCGGAGGCGGGGGAATGGACGGGGTGTGTTTCTGACAAGCTGCCTTGTCGACAAGGGGCAGCTGGAGGGACTTGCAAAAGCAGATTACGAGAATTAGTAATGCAAAGGATAACAGCGCTTCAGGAATCTGAGCTGCCACGTGCTGCCTGAGACGGCATTTAGACCCGGCACCCTCTGCCCGAAGAATGGGCTCCTGACCGCAAGGGCCTCTGCGGAAAGTGGGTCACTTTTTTGGTCACAGCCAAAGGCGCTCTTTGGAGTCCATTTGGCAGCATAGGAAGACCAAGACTCGGACCTCCAGGGAGTGAAGAACTGAGTCCTTTCTGGCTACCTGCGTAGCCAGAAATGTTCACTGCCACCTGCTGGACGTGTCGGGATTCTTGTAACAGCCTGGAAAGAATCTGGGATCTTGCGCTTGAGAAAATCTCACCCCTCCTCTCAGCTGGAATTTTTTTTTCTTCAGGTCCTCTGACAACTGCAATTGAAGGGAAAACAGAACAAGCAAAGGAGGGTTCCCTCTGCTCAGTGTCCTCCTCTGCAGATTGTCCCTTTCAGAGACAGATGACACACTGAGAGGGTGGTGTTTCTTGAATGTCAGTGATGGTAGCCTGCTGACATCACCTAAAGACACTTCTGAAACTTCCAGTACGCAGTGGAATAGGGAGACGACCTGCCCAGTCTTGCTGTTTAAAGGCATGCCAATCAAGCCCCGCTTCACATAACGTTCACAAATTAGGAAAAATACGAAGCTGATGTGGTGGCGCATGCCTGAAACCCCAGCACTCTGGGAGGCTGAGGCAGGAGGATAACAAGTTCAAACCCAGTGTGGGCAATTCAGCAACTTAGGAGAATCATGTCTCACACTTTAAGGACAATCCTTAAAAAGGGTTGGGGATGTCACTCAATATGGTTTAACCGCCAGTACTATATGTTTACCTATCTCTCTGAAAACATGAAATGAGGTCTATCATAAAGTAGTGAATTTAGCGAAAAATAGGAAACAAATTCAGTTTAAATGGTCAGCTGAGTGTGCTACCCCTTCTCATAATTTCCAGGCGTGCTTGTCTTTTATGATGCTAATTTCCAGTTGTTTTTCTTCGTGGGTGCTACATCCTGAGGAAATCAATGTCCTCAGCAGAGCCTCAGGTAAATGCAGGGGCACATGAGCATCTGTGACGTGCACAGCGCTTCCTGGGCAGGCTGACAGTAGAGCCGGCCCTCCTGTTCACTTTGGGGTGCATTGCATTTCCAGGGAGAGTGGCGGCTGATTACCCCTGCCTGTCACTCTGCAGGCCACAGCTCAGGCCTGCGTCTCCAGCAATGAGCTGGCAGCACTGTGGCTTGAGCCTCTGCCTGGGGGAGGAGGCCCCGTGGTGCCTCAGCCTGGATTTGGGCTCCTGCCCCTCTGCTCTGTGTTCTGTTCCTCACTCTCCACCTTGTACCTGGGGACACCTTTAATGTCCTTGTGTGCAGATGTTCCACAATGACATCAGGAGCAAAAGGGAAAAGGACATACACAATCACATTTCATAGCACAATCCTCATTTATGCATAGAAAAAGGAACTTTCAGGTTTCTCTGAAATTTGTCACCTGCTTCCATCTCTGTCCGTGTTTCTTAAGAAATTTCTTACTCCTGTTCCGAAGAGCTAAAATCTCCTAGATTTCAGTGACAGATCTCTTTCCCCCCAAATCTGCTGGCCCTCCAGGGAATGCTGGTTCAGTGAGTGGTGTCACAGTCCCTGCATCAGTGGGTCCTGTCTCAAATGCTGCCTGCGGCCTCTCTGTCCTCAACATTAAGCCCCTACCCCTGGCAGGCTCCTAAGTCTTTAAAGACCCAGATCTCCAGCCTGGCTCCCTCAAGCTCCCTTTCCTAGATGGAGGTGGCAATGTCACTAGATAACAAAAGTGATTGTGCTGGTCCCTTAACTAAAATCATCAATGCTGCTGTAGATCGCAGGTGGCATTCTTCCAAACTCAATGCTGAAAGCTTGGCCTAGGGTGATGGTATTAAGAATTGGGGGTCTTGGGGCCGGGGAGATGGCTCAGTAGAATAAGCACTTCCCTGGCAAGCGCAAAGGCCTGAGTTCA
>NDGM011242073.1:1009-19644 GCA_002564305.1 Octomys mimax | reverse complement strand
ATTTTAGGGAAGGGTCTACAGGGTGTTCAGGGTCTCGCTACTAGATTGGACTCATAGTGATCCTCCTGTTTACAGTCTCCCAGGAGCTGGGATTACAGGCATGTACCACCATGCCCAGTAAATTGCCATCTCAGCATGCCCCCGGGGACGGGGCTGGCATGGCAGGCCCAGGGATCAAACCTTGGCCCCTGGCCCCTGCTTGCCAGAGCTTTAATCCACTGAGCTATTTGGCCAGCCCTTTGTTGTTGATTCTTGGGGGGCTCTCCATGTTTGGAATTCCACTACCACATCCAATAAAAGCCCATAGCATGGTGATCCTGATCCTTCCCTGATCTTGTTCTGTTTTATAACTTAGAAATTAATTCTCAGGAGTTTTAATAAAAGTAAAACTATATTGTATGGGAAAAAAACACTCCAGTGAGTCTCTGTCTCTGTTTCTCTCTCTGTCTCTCTCTGTGTGTCTCTCTGTCTCTCTGTCTCTCTTTCTCCCATGAATGACCAGAAATTTCCCCAGTCCTACTGCTCTTGGCTCTACTCAGCTACCCAGCATCATTTGAAAACCTGACCTCTGACTTTCCCTTGGCTTTTTCTGAGGCTGGTGGCCCCAAGCATCCTGTGTGTAGAGAGGACCAACCAAGGGGACAGCTGGAGCTGGCAGGAGAAAGGCAGCAGAGGCTAAGCTGAGAGAGAGCTTAAAAGGAAGAAGAAAGGCAAGGGGAGGACAAAAGGGGGAGAAGAGAAGAATACAAAAGACCCTTTCTAGCTGTCAAAATGTTACTGGCATAACCAAGTAGACATGGTGGTGAACGCCTGCAACTCCAGACCTCTGGCAAGCTGAGGCAGGAGGATGGAAGCTCAGGCCCAGCCAAGGGAACTTAGCAATGTTATGAGATCTTGTCTCAAAATTGTAAAGAAGACTGGGATATAGTTCAGCAAAGAAACCCTGGATTCAATTTCTAGTGATTAAAAAAAAAACACATTGCTGACATCTCTCATAAAATATTTTTATTTGCCGTCTTCTTAACTTTTAAGATTTATTATCTTATTTCTATTTGTTACTGTTATTTAAGTGGATACAAGAAGGAAGAGACATGAACTCATTGTAAAATACACTTCTACATCTTTAAATTTTAAGAATTACTTTTTCTTTTTGGTACATAATAGATAACATCACATTTTTTCCCCATTTGGGAGGCCATTTGTCCCAACATAATTTATTAGGTAGTACAAAATTCCCTTACTTTGTTGGAAATTGATAATTTATGTCTAGATTTTCATATACTGAAGCTTTGTGTCATACTTCATTTTGATTCATTGATAATACATTTTCACGTAGAGCAATACTGTCATTTTAAATATTGTTACTTCTTTTGATATACTCAGTCAGTCACTCTTATTTTTTGTCCTGTTTTGTTGTGTGTGTGTGGCGCTGGGGAGCAAGCCCAGGGTCTTGTGCATGCAACACAAGAGGTCCAACACTGAGCCACATCCCCAGCCCCAGTTACTCACATTTTGTCTCACTTCTTTTTCAAAAGCCCCTTTCGATATTATTGAAAGGTTTTCTTTGGATATTATTGAAAGGTTTTCTTTGGATATTGTTGAAAGGTTTTCTTTCACATGAAGATTAAAAACAACTAATTATTATGACTTTCAAAAATGTCTGCTAGATTTGTATTGCTAATATTGACTTGAGCCTCTGAATTTTGTAGTGCTATTGTTCATGTATATTGTTCAAATATTGAGTAGAGATTTGCTGAATTTTGTAGTGTTAATTCTTCACACAGAACCAGATGTCATTAATTTATGTTAGATCTTTTATGTCTTTCTTCAAATTAGAGTTTTTCTCATTACAATTTTAATATGTGTATCAGGCTTATTTGCTAGTTCTATAGTTTATGCTATTATTGTAAATGGGAGTTTTGCTATTACATGTGTAGTTGATTCGTGTTAAGATATGCATAGACTGCTGATTTCATACACCCAACCACCTTTCTGATTTCTCATTACCACCAATACTTTATTGAATGTGTATTTTAAGATACATAATAATACCAAGCCCTCTCTGTGTCAGGGACTTTTAGCTGCCCACTAATTTGTATTGATTTGCCCTTCTTTATTGTAAACTTTAGTATAGCACATGGTATATCACAGTTGTCTTTAGAGCCCAGGTAACAGCTTTGATGGTTCAAGCAGCCAGCAGGAGGAAGGCTCTTGGGAAGGCCAATAGGTTTGCTATTATGAGTGCTGAGCTGCAGAAGCAGGTCTATCTCTGCACTCCCTTGCACTTGTGCTCTTCTCAGTCTGGGAGCGGCTACTCTGGTCTTTCCAAAAAGCAGTAGGGATGTGGCTAGGCAAGATGGTGATAGGCCAGCCCACTCCTGAGGAAGAAAATCATATAACATCGTGTTTTGTGATAAAACACCACTTTTCCTGAGGGATTCAAGGATAGGTCACTATCAGAAAACTGACTGGTGTAATTAACTACACTAATAGACCTCAAGAAAAATTCACCTAGTTTTATTGATCAGTGGATTTAAAGAGGATTTGCTAGATCACAGTGTCAATTTCTTTACAAAATCATTTAAAATCAAAACTAAAGGAAACTTCCTTAACTTGGTGCAGGTAAAAGATCTCATATACACAGCAAATGCTATGCTTAGTGGAGAATCTCTGGATGTATTTAGGAGCAAGAATAAGCACGGATACACTGTCATAATTACAATTGAGAAGACATCAGAGGTTCTGACCTCAAATAAATTATAGGTACAAAAAAATTAAAGGAAACTGTCACTCTTTAGAGTGTATATTTTATGGCTAGAAAAATTTTTCAGCAATACATTAGCTTTCATGAGAGAACTAGGTAAAAGTCTGCCTTACAGTTAATAATAGTGTCTCTATAAGACAACTCCAACCAATCAGAAAAATAAAAGAAAATGTCACTTATAACAGCAACACATACTACAAAGTATTTAGGAATTGCCTAACAGAAAACATACATGATCACTATGGAACTTTTGGCCCAAAAGTACAAGGAATAGACTGCGTACTATTCCTTGTCTATTTCTTTTATATTATTTTCTCCATAGCCAATATCATTCAGGTACTCTGTTTGATTTGTTTCTATACTTATTGCCTGTTCTTTCAGTGAGAATGCAGGTTACTTAAGAACAGACAGTTTGGGCTAAAGAAAGAAAGACTCACCATGGGGTTTCTCAGAATGGAATCAACTAAATACAGAGGTAATTGGAAGAAAGGGAGGGACATTCAATATGATACCAAAATAAATCAGAAACAAGAGACTTGTAGATTAAACAAAACACAGACATAGGACTTTATAAAATGATAAACCACCCCACAGGACTGCTTGTGAGTTTTCTGATGTTGGGATTGGGATTAGGACGAGAGCAGAAACTGCTCTTCCCAGGAAGGTCCACTAAGCAATGGAGAGATGACAAAGGTGTGGCAAACTCAGCTGACACAGGATAGACCTGGAACTGGGTCCCTCACCCCTTTTGACTTCTTGCAGAGGCCACTGCAGCCTGGCAACACACTTCACTGGCACACACAGGGGCTGCCTTTCTTCCTCTTTCCTTTTTATTTCTTTTTCTTTTTCTTTCTCTGTTAAGCACCATAAATGCTGACTGGAACCTCTAGTGACAAGATTAGGGACCAGCCATAGCACTGAGGGTTACTATTGAAATAACACAACTCCTCCTACCAAATGACTTGTGCAAGAGAGATTTGAACCATCTAGCAGCATCCAGGACAAGTACTTCTGAACCCTTCAACAACTGACCAGCAGAACAAGCACCCTTGGGCCAGGAACTCAGAAAATCCCTCTGACATGCAATCTTCATGGAGTGCAAGACAAAGAGGAGGAAACACATACTCCCCCACCCTATGATAAACTGTGCCAGTACCCTTGGGCCAGGAAGCCAGTACTCCCTCGGACTTGGGACCACCAGTGTGGGACAAGGAGGGCACAGTGAGAGAAGCCAATGGTGTGGAATGGAGCAGGATGCATAAGGTCCAGGAGGGCCCAACTGTACATGGGACTGAAATCAGCCTTGGACTGTCTCTGAGGACCCCACAGCAACTAGGAGAGCAATGCAGAGACAAGCATGGTAAAGAGTAGTGTGTGGGACATTCAGAAACCTGCTGGCTAAAGACTGACCACAGGTCCAAGACCTGGGGGACAAGATCAGCACCAACATCCAATATAGCACTAATCTTATTGCAGGATTGATGGCATGCTTATATGGACACTACTACAGAAGAGTGAACCAGAGGAATGTTATTGTTTTCTTTGTATGTGTGCCTCCTTTTTATTGTCTAGTTGTGCTTTTGCTGTTTTTGGTTGTTTTAGGTTTATACATATAATTTTGTTATATTCTATTCATCTTTCTTTCCTCAGCTATCTCTCTGTATCTTAGGATATCTTCATGTAAGTGATCATTGCCCCTAAGTGTTCACGTTTACTTCAATAATTTTTGTTTTCTCCTTCATCCTTTCTCTTCTGCCCTCTTCTCAGGTTCTCAAAGACTGTTCCATCATCTTTTGTGCTTCAGCTTTGCCTTGACTAGATTTCTCTTCATTTCTCTCTTACTGTCTGTTTTATACCTTTCACCTCTTACAGAATGAAATCAGCCTAGTATGGGGAGACTCATTGCATATAAGTTCCTGATTTATGTTGAGTTTTTTATATATAGAACCATAGATCTTGTCACTATGGTTAAAGATTTCAAATCAAGAGTTATCACAGTTCACCAGATTCTAAGGCCATGTGTGATGGTATTGCTTTTTCTAATTGCAATACCTTAGCCAGGATGCCACACCTGCAGTTAGTTGTTCTTCCTACTGTAGCAATAATGTGATTATTGGGAATGATAAACATCACTATTGTCCAGTACCAATAGATTGGGGGCTGAGCCAAATAAATGCCAACATCTCATCCTTAATAAACTGGGAAGGTAGAACCTTGGGACAGATACAAAAACCAAGAACCTCCTACACACAGAAACCACCTCTGAAGAACAGGTATTTCCTAAAGAAGCTTCAATAATAGTGATAAAGCTGTCTACAATAAGAAATACACAGATATCAACACAGGAAAATGTAATTAGATTTGAAAATAGAAAAAAGACAAGACACAGAATCAAAACACAACCCCAGACCTCCACACAAGCCCACACAACTTAAGTCCAATGGACAAGGAGGTGGAAAAAAATGGAGGCTATCTGAAATTTCTGAAATGATAGTAGCATAAGTTCACAAATAGTTGCATGAGACTACAGAGAATATAAGATCAGAAATGATCTCCCAGGTATAAAAAGAGATGATGATTGTAATGAAAAGCTTACTCAGCAAGTCCAGAGGAGACAGATAAAAAAACCAGAGGAACATACGAAAATATTGGAAACCACGAATGTTCAACACAAGAAACAAATGTAATCTATGAAACAGATTCAAACTGATAACCAAAAAAATTAAAAATTCCATTCAAAATTTGCAAAATTGCCTGAAAGAAATGAAAGTGAAGGCAGAATTTCAGACCCAAAAGAAAGGATTGCAGCTAGAAATCACAAAAAGGAAGAACTCTTATAAGTAACAAGGGAACCATTAAAAATGACCCAATGCCTTCAAGATGATGCAGAGAATAATATAAGACCAGTTGGAGTCAATGAAAAGCCAGGAGCCATCACAAATGACATAAAAAGCCTGTTCACAGGAGTGATGATAGAAAACTTTCAAAGTATGGAAAATAATTTGACGTACAGTAAGGGAGGGATGCAGAATTCTAATTAGGTATGATCAAAATAAATCTATACCAAGGAATATGATAATGAAGACTCCAGCAAGTCAGCACAAAAACAGAACATTAAAAGCTGTTAGAGAAAAGGGAAAAATCGCTTATAAAGGAAACTCAATCATAATTACAACAGAACTTTCAACACAAACCCTTAAGACAAGAACTTGGAGTAAAGTATTCCAAGCTCTGAGAAAAAATAACTTCCAAACTAGATTAAGGTACCCTGTAAAACTGTCCTTCAGAATTAATGGAGAAATAAGAAATTTCCATAACAAATAACAACTGAAGAAATTCATTACCACCAAAGTAGATCTATAATGTGTTCTGAAAGATACTGTAGAGAGAGATAATAATGTGAATGAACACAAGAAAAAATCAGAATGGTCTTCATTCTCACTTCAAACTCAAGCGAAATTAGAGGAGAACTTTCAGGACAATTAGAAAAACTACTCAAAAATATATAAGAAATTTGGGCTAGGGAGATAGCTCGGTGACATAAGTGCCTGCCTGGCAAGTACAAGGTCCTGAGTTTGATACTCAGTACAGAAAAAAAAAAAGATTTTGCCCACCTTATCTGATAGAGTGCGTACTATGTATGTAGACTAACCATAAAACTAAAATACTTTTTAGAATGCAAAAATTGAATTGCATGATGCAAGAGCAAGCAGAAGACAAAAGTGATTTCACAGTCCATAAGCATGCCTTCATAGGTTAATAACATGTGTTAGAGTTACTACGGATACATGAATAAAGAAAAGATTATTTAATAAATGAACCACTGCATAGAAAAGTTAACACTGAATCTGCATTTAGCAGTGTATGCAAAAATAGATGTCAGTGTACTAAAAAGAGAACATGAAAGATGTAAGTTAAAGCTTAATTAAAGAGGCCAGGGAGAGAGCTCAGCTGCATAAGTGCCTGCCTAGCAAGTGCAAGGTCCTGAGCTCAAGCCCCAGTACAACAAAATAAATAAAATCTAATTAAATAAAAATATAACATTTACTGGCCTAGAAACAGAAGCATATTAGAGAAAAAACAAAACAAAAGCACAATCATAAAACAAAAACAAAAATATGTTGATTTAAATTACACCAAGATGACAGATTTCCGTTGTTCAACTAAGGAGTTTGTGGATAAAGGGGGTATAGCTTCCATCCTTCCTTCCTTCCTTCCTTCCTTCCTTCCTTCCTTCACTTTTCTTTGAACTCAGGACCTTTGCACTGAACTATATCCCTACTTATTCTTTTGTTTTTGATACAGGGTCTTTCCTAACTGACTACAATGCCCCAGCTGGACTCGAACTTGGGATTCTCCGGTCTCAGCTTCCCACTGCTGAGATTACAGACTCTTAGCACCATCTCTGGTTCTCTACAGATGAAGTTAATTGAGAGGTGATGGATTGGAAATACGTATTTGCAATGGCTCTAACAGAACAGGACTAATATCTACAGTATACACAGCAACAAGGAAATGGCAGAAAGCCCAAATGGAGAACTGGCAACAGAAAAGAAGATGCCATATGGAGCAGTAGAAACTCAAATGCTTAACAATCTGATTCACACAGGAAATGCTTATTATGCCTACTGTGAGACACACATGCACATAGACAGTTGGAGCGCATCAGTGAACAAGTTAAACAGCCCTGTGGTCTGGGGTGAAGGTAGGAGGCAGGTGATTTAAAGCAAGTTATTGGTAAAGTGTGTCAGGAAAGATGGATTCTTTGGACAAAGCAAGATGAGGGCTATGGCAGTGGAGGCCAGGGAAGAATTTCCCTTTAACGAATGGGGCAGTTGTGTAAATCCCATTGAAAAGATGTCTGCTGGGTGGAGTTATCATGAACTGCGATGGAGACCCCGATGACTGGACAGTTTGTGATGAAGGAAGGAGACAATCAGGAATGCACTGAGTAGCTCCCGCTCCATAATGAAGCCAGGCAAAATAAAATCATGTTGGGGCCAGCAAGATAGCTCGGCAGCCTAAAGAACCTGCTTAGGCAAGTCCAGGGACTGCGGTTCAATCCCTGGCACCACATGCCGCTCCAGGACAGGATGAGCTGGCCAGAGTCTGGGTGTGGTGGCTCATGCCTGTAATCCCAGCACTGGGGAGGCTGAAAGCGGGAGGATCGCCACAGGTTTGAGCTGCGTGGTGAGACCCTGCAACACCCAAATACATTAAAAAATAAAATAAAATAATGTCACATCTCTTAGGCTGGAAACATCCAAACCAGGTCAAATATTGGTGAGGTTGCACACATAAAAAGAACCATTGTGCACAGCAGTGCCAAGTTTAAGATCATTCCCCCAAGCATTATCTGTGACCTCACAACTGGAATCCTGTGTACACAGCCAGAAGGAATTTGCATGCAGGGGTTCAGCGCCTACAGAAAATGGTGGTTAGAACATTGTGAACGCCCTGAGTATGAACAATAGTAGTAGATTTTAAACTGCACTGTTACATAGAAAAACACACATGTAATGTGACACTTAACAATATTATGAATTTAAATATATACACATTCTCCTATGTAACTGAAAAATTGAACTCTTTAGAATAGGGGCCCTCAAAGGAAGGAAGGAAGAGACAGGTGCAAAGAATGAGATTAAAAAAGAGCTAATTTTTAAAAAAGAAACGACAGGCCTTGTGAAAGAGAAAAATTTCCAGAAGAGTATTGTCAGAAGATTAGCTCTGTGCCTGAGACTTCTAAAAATAACTTGTTTTCAGTGTTCTAAATCTCAACTGACACTGTCTTCATATGCTTTCCTAAAAGACAACTAACATAGACATGGCCGTGTCAATACAGCACTCAGTCAGTTGAAATTCATTTAACGCTTTTAAGGAACTGGAAACTGAGTACTGTAAAATCCAGTCATTGTTCTCTGGAAACTTACAGTGGAGCTCACAACTAGAATCAAGGTGCATTTCATCAACAGGAGAGACTTTGGGCTTTTTTTTAAAAAAACATGTTTTATATGGTAGCAAGGCACGGAGGACCAGGCTCCGAAAACAAAAACATCTTAGGGGAAAGAACATGTCCCTCATCTTCTTTGTCTGGAATGTCTATCTTTGGACTGTCGGGTGGATGGAAGTGTTGTTTTGAGTCTTTATCCTGTTTTACTGAACTTTCCCAATACTTTCTGTAAGGCACCGATCACATCCTTGTTCCTCAAACTGTAGATTAAGGGATTAAGCATTGGGGTCACTATGGCGTAGAAGAGGGCAACCATCTTCTCCTGCTCTGCGGTGGAGCCACCCATGGGTTTCATGTAGGTGAAGATGGCTGTGCCAAAGCACAAGGACACCACGGTGAGGTGGGAGGTGCAGGTCCCAAAGGCTTTGCGGCGTCCCTGGGAAGAGCGAATGTGCAGGATGGCGGCAACGATGCGAGCATAAGAGAACAGGACCAGAACGCAGGGCAGCATGATCACCAGGAATCCTGAGAGGGCTACCATGACCTTGTTAAAGGAGATGTCCACACAGGCCAGCCTCAGCACGGCCAGCATCTCACAGGCAAAGTGATTAATGACACTGTGACACAGGGGTAACTGGAAGATAAGGATTGTCTGCATCAGCGAATTCGTGAAGCTGGCCACCAGGCAGCCAGCAGCCAAGCCAAGGCACAGCCCTCCATGCATGATGATTCTGTAGTGCAGTGGATGGCACACAGCCACGTAGCAGTCATAGGCCATGGCGCCCAGCAGGAAGAACTCTGTGCTGCCCATTGCTAGGGAGACGAAGAGCTGGAGCACACAGCTGTGGAAGGAGATGGACTTCCGGGATGACAGGAAGTGAGAGAGCATCTGTGGGACGGTGCTGTTGGTGTAACAGATGTCCACAAGCGACAGGACGCTGAGGAAAAAGTACATGGGCTTGTGGAGCCTGCTGTCCAGCCCGATGAGGACGAGGATGAGGAAGTTTCCCGCCACAGTCAGGAGATACGTGGCCAGGAACGGGATGAAGAGGGCGATCTGAGTGTGCCAGTCACTCGACAGGCCCAGCAGGGTGAAACCACTCGCCCGTGTTTGGTTGTCCCACGAGCCTCTAAGGACCGAGCCCAAGTATTCCATCAATCAATAGCAGAGCCTAGCCACACCTAAACCCTTTCTTTCACCTCCTCTAAGCAAGGAAGATGTTATTAGAATGTCTGGACATTTGAGGGTAAAAGATTAACTATAAATCTTGACTTTCTTCTAGATACCCAATGCCTAACCATGGGGTTTGTTCACTTCTTTGTTGGAAACCAGTTTTCTTCTACTTACACCACTGAATCCGCAGTGAATTCCTCAGCAGTGACCCCAGTTTCATCAAAGCTTACTTCTCATCTTTGGCATCTCTAATTATGAACACATTGGGTTCAATTTCCCTTCTTTTATAATCAGAAATCTGGGATGTCAACTGACAAAATAGAAAATTCAATAGATTTTTTAAGATTGCTCAACAGCATAAGCGCCTGCCCTGCCCAGAAAGCACAAGTTTGATCCCTAGTACTGCAAAATAAATAAATAAATAAATAACGAAATGTACAAAATTACCTTTAGAAAAACAAAACACTAAAATCTGAGTGACCATGTTCAGTCTTAACAAAAGCGCAAATGAGAAGAACGGAGAAGAATTCACCCAAGGAAGAGGAGAATTCACCCAATTCATGTTCGTCCTCCTTCAGTAGCATGGTAGAGAGTGGTCTGCAGCAGAGAAAAAAAAAATATGAGGTCGAACATTACCTTTACCTCTCCTCTGATAGATGATGTGAACTCTAACACGCAATGCAGACATTAATTTGTTAACTAACGGATAGCGGGAGTCTTGCTGTCCTTCCTTGCTGACCCTTCTTGTGTGTATCCCGAACAGGGATGGGCTTGGAGGCCAGGATGCAATGAGAACTAACCCCTCAAAAATCACTGCTGAGTTTCTCTTTCTCATTACTCCTTTCATTCTTATTTCAAATGTATCTGACCCTGTTCTTCATTTGGAGTGCTTTGTCTTTCCTGTCTTTGTGCTGTTCTCCCTTAACTGTGACTCCTGCGATAGTTTGCTTTATCTGGTCCCCGAATTTTCTAATCTCCATGACGTGCTGCTATTTCAGAATGTTCAAAGGGTCTGTGTTCAGAAAAGCACTTTGGAAACCTGAATCATCTTGGATTTTCACTTCATTGAAACCACAAGGGATTTCTAAAAGCCTCAGAGACTGGACAAAGTTTACTCTCAGTTTCTCACTCTGTACCTCTAATTACTATGCACAGTAGACAGGTGACGTGGGACCCACACAGCTGTCCTGGCCAGATGTATGATCTGCCTGCCATCTTTGATCAGGCCCTGTCACTGAAAATGATGAAGATTAGACTTTGTGTTGAGTGTGTTCATAACTGCAAGGGCCTCAAAACTGCATGAAGAGCAATAGGGTGCTGGACGTTCACTTCTGGCCACAGACAAAAGTCTGTAGCCCTGTGCACAGGGATCCTTCCCTCACGTGTGAATAGGGCCATGTCAATAAATCATGCTACCCAAAGATAACTGGCAACATACAAGGGGAGGTGTACCTAAATTCTTGAGCAGTTACTCCAGCACTTCAAAATATGAGCAAGTCATATTGTAATATTTCCAGCAAAAAAATGGGATACTTACTGTTTTAATCCTTAATGAGGAAGGAAAATTTGAAGTATGAAATCATCAGTAGGGAGTCTCTGACACTGCAGATACAGAGGCAAGATACAAGAAAAAGGCAGGGCATGAGAGGCCTCAGTGGAGCTATGAACAGGCACTAGTTTTTGTTTTTTGTTTTTTGGGTTTTTTAAAATTTTTTTGTGTTTAGGACAGGGTGTACAGGGTCTCACTGTGTAGATCAGACTTGTAGTGATCCTCCTGTTTATAGCCTCCCAAGTGCTGGGATTACAGGTGCACCACCACGCCGAGTCTCAATCGCCCACTCAGGGTGCCCCAGGGGCAGGGCTGGCACAGCAGGCCCAGGGATCAAACCCCCGACCCCTGTGTCTGCCTAAGCAGGCGCTTTAATCCGCTGAGATATTTGGCCAGCCCCAAGGCACTAGTTTATAAAGCAGACTTGAGAAATGAATGGGACCATTTCCAGTTCTGCTGTTACCTAGGGAACAACTCATGGAAAAGTACATTGTCAGCTGAGGGCTGAAATAATAGTGTAGCAATAAAGACATATCATGATGAGCTAACGCTTACCAGGTACTGGACAAAGGAAGCATTGTCAATTCTCGCTGATGTTAATATCTTAGAATTCTGAGCCTTTCACTTCTTCAAAAGTAATGGTAATGAAAGAACTGACAATGAAAACATCAGTCATTTCCCTGCAGCTCCTGGAAGTTACTAGAGATAGAATTCAAAAATCCAGTGATCTGTTTATGGAGAGCATATATCAAATTGGTCCTCACTCATTAGATGGGCAAAGAGAAAATTAAGGGATAGAAATATGACACCAATGTTAGAAACAATAATTTTGTAAGGAAAACAGGACAAAATAACTCAAAATAGCTGAAATATTTTTTGAAAAATTAATACAGAGAAGCAAATAAATCTTGACAGGTTTTCAAAAGTAGATTGGCATATTTATAACTGACAATAATAGTAAAATGAACAAGAATTCCTGTGCCTTTTCTTCTTGGAAATATGACTCTAGGCACAAGTCATATTTTCTCAACAAAGACTCAGGAAAGCTGTCTCAGAAATAATAACTGGCTAAATTGTCCTTCCCGGCCATCCCTATCTCCTTGTACGTACTGATGTATATCTGTAGCTGGCAGCAACAGAAAGGTTAGAGCTCATCATTCAAGTAAAGTTACCATCTGCTCAGCAAAGTTTAAGAATTCTAAGCACAAACTTGTCCCCTGCTCCGTAAACCAAGAGTCAATGGCTGTCCTTGCATCCTTGTTGAGTTCTTTTCCCTTCTTGATGAAGGACTGACAATGCAAATGTCATCCCATCTTCCTTTCCTTGAGCGTTATCCTCCCTTCCTCCAGTGAAGCGGGGTAGACTTGGCTATCTGCTCCCTTCTGTCAGACCCAGAAAGAAGACCACCAAAACTAAATCTGGCCGGTTTTGGGAAGCATTCAAAGCTTCTGAAAGAAATGCCTGTCAGTTTGGCTACAGAAAATATGTTTTCTCAGAATCAGTTGGCAAAGGTGGGCCTAGAGCTCTTCAGTATCCACGTTCAGTCCGATTGCCCTGTGAGGCTTAGGAGGCTAGGAAGAGGCTGTGTTCAGGGGACCCGGGTTCCAGGGATTTGGGTCCCATTCACAAGTCTCTGAATGTGATTGGCTCATCTCTAGGACAGCAGGCCAGCCCTGCCCTGGGCAACAGAAGGCTAGCCAAGACCTGTGATGTTGAAGAAATAACTTTCCTCTCCCTCAGAGATAAAATCTCCACAGACCAATTATGCTATGCTTGTTAGTCTTACTCTACTTTCTCACCTTCATTTTCTTCTTCTTTTTTCAACCTCTATGTTCTCCCTCTTTCTTTCCTGAGTTTCTATGTAGCTATTCCCTCCCCTTAATGTCTCACATACATTTAAGAGACTTTAATGATGGTGTAGTTTCTATTAATCCAGAAACTTGAGAAGAGAAACCACCAAGGCCCATATTCTCAGGAAACATTCTTCAAAGTGCTAGCTGAAGTTTTCTTTTCAGGAAGTTATAACTCACCTGAGACTTTTCCTGCCTACATTCATGATGTAGAATATTTGATCCAGCATGTGCAATTACTCAAGGGCTAAACATGGGAACATTGAGTGATATGTCCCATAATATAACATTTAATATATGCATGACTTATGATCAAATGGTTTTGTTACAACTGATGCATAAATACTGTGGAACTTTTCCCCTATCTGAATCACTTAAAAGAATCCTTTTTAGCTAGACACAGAAAAATTATTTAAATTTTTTTCTTTTTATCTATCTAGAGGTGTGTCTTCATACTCTTCAAATACTTCAGAAATTATTACTTGTTTTAAGCATCTCTAATTATAAATTCCTTTTACTGATTGAAACTTAGGTTAACTCTGATTTGCAGCAATTACCTAAGTACCATGAGTAGTCATACATGCAAGCTCTTCATATGTCCAATAGAGGTGTCCATTTCTGTTGCCTAGTAGTGTACTTGCTGTGTGACAGGTATGACGCTGAATCTTGGTATGTCAGCTTGATGGGGTTAAGAAAGCCCTAGCAGATCAGCAGAACATAGCTTGGGGCCTCCCAGTTGAGTTGCAGAAGTGTGGCCTGGATGGCTGTGTGTGGTGTCTCTTTTCCTTCTCTGGTGCCTTGTTTCCCTGCTGTGCTTCCCAGCTTCTATAAGCTGAGTACCCTTGCTTCACCATGCCCTTCTACCATTGTGGTTTTCTTTGATTTGGGACCAGTGTGGAGTGTGGTCTGAATCTCCTAAGTCTGTAAGCCAAACTAAGCCTCTCCTCTACATTGTCAGTGTTGGGTCTTGTGTGCCAGCCATGGGACAGAGAATATGCAGAATTGATAAAGCAACTGTAAGGTCATTGCTGTGGGTCAGAGACTTTATATCATGTGGTTTGGAGGCCTTTGGAACCTACCTGTGGGAGGAAATATGAAATATGAAAATGTTTGTAAATGCAGATTAAGAAATACCTGGAGAGCCAGTAAGATAGCTCAGTAGTCTAAAGCGCCTGCTTAGGCAAGCTAAGGCAAGTGCGGGGACTATGATTTGATACCCGGCACCACATGCCATGCCAGTCCTGCCCCCAGGATAGGATGAGCTGGGCACAAAAAAGAAGGAAAGAAAAGAAATACCTGAAATGTTATAAGCAGAGCCTGATGGGAGATTCCGGTTATAGCTCAGAACATCACAAGGTTCATAGGAATTCAGAGAATAAGAACTAGCCCCATGAGGATTCAGATGTGAATGCTATGGGGAACTAGGCTGGGGATCATGCACACTTCATACTGGCCTGAAGCTGACTACATGTTTCTCACATCCTGAAACTTTGTGTAAGGCTGAGTTTAAAGGCTACAGACTGATCGATCTTGAAGACAAAATTTTGAGGCAGCCCAATGTTCATGCTGTGGTGTGGTAACATCAGCTGCTTTTAGCAAGTTTGTAGTGAGAAGCTGGAGCAAAAAAGAGAGCAGCTGACATATCTTATAAACCAAAATTTTGGTCTGAAAAGGAACACAAGTAAATCTAGAGCCAAGGATGTGTAGTTGTTGAAGATGTTAGCACCACTAGGTGGACTTTATCAAGATGGAAATGTGGACATGGGCATAGAGGTAAAGGAGAGCTAGAAAGGACTGTGGAAGCAACAGCGAGCAACAAATTTTTACAGGTACTAGAAGAATATTGGCTTGAGGGCATCTCAGAAGTCAGCAAGGCCCCACCCCATTCTAGGCTCAAGAATGTGAACCATTAAATGTTTTTTGGGCCTCCCAGGTAGTTGGCTCCACAGAATTCATGTTGCCATGATCATCCATTCAGGAAAAGTCTGCTAGAAGGAGACTGGATACTGGATCCAAGGGGTCCTGCAAACTGCTTCTGCTGCCTGCAGGCCTTGGCATCATCCATGCAATACTGATTTTATCAGCATGAAGAATGTGAGAATGTGGGGTTTGGAAGGCTTCAAAGGAAAATTAGAAGGCCAGGCAAATGCTTCTGACAAATCAGTAGAGTAGAGGGAATGGCAGGAGGAATGTAGTGGAGACCTCGGGAAGTCAGAGATGCCTGGGATATGAAACATCTGCTAGGAAATGCTGCACACTGTGAGAAGAGTCAGTCTAAGAGAGAGGACCAGTGGGCTACAACCAGCAGGGTCAATTGATGAGAAAACCCAAGCCCTCTGCTTCCCCCATGCCATTGCGCCCTAGGTCTATACTGTTTGTGTTTTACTTTTACAGAGGTTCACAGCTAACAGTTTGCTTTGAGCCTCAGAAGATATCTTGACTCAGACTTTTGAAAACTGATGTAACTCTTGAGACTCTGGAGGAAGGGGCATTGAGTTCTCAGTTCCATGTATGATGATTGCATCATGCTAGGCAGTTATTATCATATTGTGCTTACTGAGAGATGTAGTATGCTTTAATTGGATGTATTTAGATGTCGAGCTGACAAAGGATTGGTGATGACCAATAAGCCTAACCATCAATTTTCTTGGGTTAGAAAATGGCACACGTCAGCAGAGCACAGCTTGAAGTGTGTCTTGAGTAATACATGGTCTCATGACCCCTGCCCATTTCCTCTCTGGCATAGTCACTGCTGTGGTTCTTCTTCCTTGGTGCCATGAGTAAGCTTCCATGCTGCCCCTCCAACATGATGCTTCTGTCTTGGGGTCAGTAAGTCACAGAGTGAATCTCCCAGGTGAGCCAAATTGAACCTCTTATCTTTGACCTTGTGGACATCAGGTATTATGGCTCAGCTACCAGAAAGCTCACTGATCCAACAAATTGACTGCATGTCTGCCGCCAATCAGATTAGCACAAATCTTTTTTTTTTTTTTTTTTTTTTTGCTGTATTTAGGTCAGAGTCTACAGGGTCTACAGGGTCTCGCTACATAGAATAGACTCATAGTGATCCTATTTTCAGCCTCCCAAATGCTGGAATTACAGGCACATGCCACCATGCCCAGTCTCAATCGCCACCTCAGTGTACCCCTCGGATGGGACCGGCACAGCACACTGGGGATCAAACCCTGGTCGCTTCAGTGCACTGAGCTATCTGGCCAGCCCTTTAGCACAAATTTTACTTGGCCAATAGAATATGTCTTCCAAACTCTAGGGGTGCCAATTGAATTCTCATTAACTATGTATTGCTCCATCAATTCTCTGTCCTCGGTATTGTCAGTCTTGTAGTTTAGCCCTTCTGATTACAATTGCATTCTGACTACATTACAATTACCATTACAATTGCATTCTGACTACATTTTATATTCTTTTATGGTTAATGAAGTTGTTCATATTTTCAAATGTGTACTTGCCATTTTATCATTCCAGATTCTGGAAGATGTGCAGAATATTTGGCCCTTTTGTCTAAATACGTGATAATTTGTCTTATAATAAAATTACTGTGTTATCACAAGCTGACTCCCCTTTATGTCCCTAAAAATGTACCATATGATCACAAAACGTCAGAGTGAAGGAAGTGCAAGACATGGCTGAGAGCCACAAAGTCTGCTGCTCTCTCTGTTTTGTAAAGGCCCAGGGGTCATCACAAATTTAATTTCCACTTGAGCTCTGGCAACAGCACCTAGAAAGTATTTAACAGTAAAGAGAGCACACAGAGAGTTACACAGCACTTGAGTAATTGTCATGCAGAACTCAGTCCCTGGACAGCTCCAAGGATAATCCCATCTCTGTAAAGTTGACTACCATGCAAATTTCTCCTCAAGAACTTTGTTAGTTTTACGTTTTTGTAATTTGTTACATTAAAGAAAATGGCTAATAAGATTAGTCTTCCAAACAATAGGGGTGCTAAATTAAATTCTCATTAACTATGTACTGCCCCCTCTGTTCTCTGTCCTTGGTACTGCCAGTTTTAAGTTTTAGCCATTCTGATGACCATTGTAATATTGCATTCTGACTACGTTTTATATTTATTTTATGGTTAATGAAGTTGTTTGCATTTTCAAGTATTCATGTGCCATTTTATTACCCCATATTCTGGAAGGTATACATATTTGGCCCTTTTATCTTACCCAATTGATAAAATTCATAATAATACTGATACCCATGACTATATTCACTGGTTTTTCTTTTCTTTTCATTTGTGTATTTGGTACAAGGTCTCACTATGCAGCTCTGACTCATAGCAGTCTTCCTGTTGTCAGCCTCCCCAGCACTGGGATTACAAGTGTGTACCACCACACCTGGACTCTGCTGCTGGCTAGTGTGCCCTTGGGTTGGGGGCAGCATGCAGGACCAGAGATAAAACTCTGGTTCTTGCATTTGACAAGGCAGGTACTTAGTCCACTGAGCTATTTCACTGGCCCTGGTTTTTCTTTGAAATCATTTTCTTTACTTTTACAATTATAGATTTTAATTAAAAATAAAAAGAATCCAAACCACCATTTGCTGTTGATCTTCTCCAGAAAACAGCATTGGCTGTGTGCAGGTCCAGCTTCCTCACCCTTTGCCAAAGGTAAGAAGTGCCTGGAGGTTTGGACCTCAGAAACCCATGACTCCCTAAGACCTCAGCGTTCCCACTGCTAGAAATAAGGATGCCTCTCAGAAGCCTTGCAGGACCTAGTAGGGTGCACACGACACAAGCCTGGCTCCAACTCAGAAATGAGACAGCATCTCTGTAGTGAGTTTGAACACTCAGAAAAGATCTTGCCATTTATTGCGATAAGGAAAATCTCTCCAGAACTTAAAGACATGCTTGTGGAAAACATTTCATGCTTCTATTTTAAAAAGAATTAACTGAGACAAAGAATGCTTCTGTCTGAGGGACAGAAGAGGGTCTGAGGGGGTGACCCTCTGACATTTTGATACGTTATCACCATCCAGAGGATTACTGATTTCGGCAACTTCCGGTGTGCTAACCTCAGTCTGCTCTGCGCTCCCCCTGACCCATAATTTAATGCAAACAGGAAAGAGTGCAAACTTCACTGTCATCTAAGACTGAAGGACAGAGAAAGTTGAAGACATAATATGTAGTGTATTCACAATTGCAAAGTTGTACTTTAAAGGAAGTTCTAAAAGAAGAAACAGGCTAGGCAGGAGGATCTCCATGAGTTCAAGGCCAGCCTAAACTACACAGTGGGATTCTGCCTGCAGAACAGAGAGAGATGGAGAGAGAGAGAGAGAGAGAGACAGAGAGACAGAGAGAGACAGAGAGAGACAGAGAGAGACAG
>NDGM011242071.1:520-26993 GCA_002564305.1 Octomys mimax | reverse complement strand
TGCTTTGCTAAGCTTGTTCTAAGTAGGTGCTTTAGACCACTGAGCCGTCTCACCAGCCCCTCAAATGTTGACAGGTCTGGTAAAGAAAGAGAATCTAGCAAAGGAGACTGAAGTAGGATTAAAACAACAAGAGTGCAATATCCCAGAACTTAAGATGGGAAAATATTTAAGGACAGAGACTTTGTCAGCTGACATCATATTACTGAAGGGTTGAGTAAGACGAGGCCAGAAAGTGAACATTTGATTTGATTACATGAAAGTCCTTGTTTACTGTCACAAAAGTGGCCTGATGAAAGCCTAGTTGAACTGCACTGAGAAGTGAATCAAAGATGTATGGAAAATATAAAATATGAATGTATGATGATTTCAAAAGCAGCAAAAATATTATAAAAAGCAACTATCATTATTTCAGCAAAGATTTTGGGGAAGTGTAGGACACTGAATAAAGAAGCACAGCAGAACAAAGGGGCTGCTTGCTCAGGTCAAATATTGTCCTGAAAATCTTATAAGCAAACCTTCAAGATGACCTCAAGAAGATCAGTTTGACAGGAAAGCCAGGGCTGTCTCAGAAACACAGCCAGAGCTCACCAAACCAATTCAGTGCCAGCCTCCAACTAGGGCCAGCCCACGGCTGGCAGGCAGGAAATGTTCCACAGTGAGAGTGGCAGTAACTGAGAAAAAGCCCCATCTGTAATGTTGATTGCTGATTATATTAACTCACTTTGTGAAGCTTGCCAGCTACGCTATGGGTAGGACACACTGTCAGCAACACTGGGGAGTCAGTGTGGTTTGTCTTATTGCTACTTGGGTTCCCTTTAGTTCACTACTGGGGCCACCCCTCCACACAGATGCTCCTTGCCCTCTTCTTCACTCTGAATTATATCAGGAAGCAATTGTATGTTTTGTCTATGCAAAAGATTGGCAGATGGTTCTGGGAAATTGTGTGCACATAGCTTTGGAGGTTCATATTATCTGTTACTGCAGTTAACAACAGGGATCTCTTCTTGCCCAGGACATTTAAGAAAACGACACATTTCTGCCTCTCTGCCTTTGTTCATGTAGGGGCCTGAAATACCTCCTTTCTTCATCAAGCTTTGCCCCATCCATTTTCCAAGAATCAGTTTTTGTGTTCTCTCTGTGAAGCCTCCCCTACTTCTCACAATTACTGTTTTTCTCTTTTTCTTCCACGTTTCTCTTCACTTTTTATGTCTCTCTATAACAGTGCTAACAATAATTTGCTCCATGTTCTAATTATTTGTGTTGTTCTAACTTGCTTATTATGTTGTCAACTCTTTGACGACAGCGGCCTTTTGGTATATATTTGAGTCTCGTACATAGTCCCTTTGGCTCAGTATGTACTTAACCTATCAATACTGATGAAATGGAATTCTCAGTGAAAATGTTTTGCACATTAAAAGGGAGTCTTGTAGAGTTATATATATGACCCTAATACTTGAGGTAATATTTCTTTCTAATTATGTAAGTAGAATGTAGAATCTACTAGTAGCAGGCATATACAAGAACTGCCAGCATCTGTAATATATATAGAGAGAATCTAATCAAACCTAAATCAAGTCACAGAGTGAGTTTTCCATGTGAAGCTGACAGACTCAAACTGCTGCCACACAGTGATCTACTGTCTCCATTTCCCCATTTGTACTTGAGCATATACATCACTGGACAATCCATATAATATATGGTTCACAGTAAAGTATAATACCTGCTTTTTAAAGGTGCATTGATTTAATGGTTCCATCTTAGTATGAATTGCTTTTATTGATTTTCTGCTGGTACTTGATTAACTATAAAGATAGGTGTCATGCTTTCCTGCTCTCTTCTCTGACTTAATACTCAAGTGTGACTCATACAGAAGCTGATGTCAGCAAGATATTTGCTCTCTGAGGATGCTGTCATTGTCATCATACTGGCTATTGTATGTATTACTTTTGTCACCACCTCATGATGAAGATTTTTTTCTCAAAGATCTCATGGATCTGTACTGTAAACCAAGATGACTTTTAACTTATCTTCATAGAGCTTACTTTCTTTTATTAGTGTGTTTGCAGTACACAATGATTGCATTTCTCGTGGGAGGTTGGTACATGTACATAAAGCATCTTTATTCTTTTTTCATCCCTCCCCCCCCCCGCTCACCTCCTTGTATCTCTCAGTCCTCTCCTCATTTGCAAAAGCAAGCATTAAGTGCGTGTGTATTCCAGGAGAATTATTTCTTGCACTTCGTTCTTTTTATCTTCACCTCCTTTTTCTTCCTCATCTTCTTTTGTCTTGCTTCTCTATCACATACTCAGTGCCAGGAATGAATAGGAAGTTAAAAATATGATTTATAAAGGAACTTATTTTCTCAACCATGTAAGTATGCTAATATATATAGGGTACCCACTAGGAAAATGGAGGCTCTCCCCTCTAAGCTATGCATAAGCATTTAAAGTCAGGGTGATTGGATTTCTTTGGCTCAAATTGAAGCAGGACACTGAAATGCTGGCCTCAGCTCTTCCATGAATACCTTGCATCCTTAAATTGCCTGGACATTTTGTACCTTGGGTTTCTCATATTTAAGACACAAAAATTCTATTTTCCCAACCCTGTAATAGAAATAGTTGCTGTGTATCTATATCCAAGGTATCAGGGAAATTCAGGTAAGCAAATACAAAATATGAATTTATGTATATTTGAGAGACAGTGCAATGTGAGGTACTAGGGCTGGAGAGGTAGCACAATGGTAGAATGCTTTCCTAGCATAGATGTGGTCCAGAGTTCCATTTCTAGTACCATAAAAACAACTGAATAGCTGGATTATAGGCATGAATGTGTTTGAAGCCAGCTACAACACTATGCGTTTGTCTGAAGGATTAGGGAAGCTTGTGTTTCTTAAAAGCTACCCAAAGAAAGAGTTATTGAAAGCCTTTCTGCAAAGCCTATGTAGAGGTGGAAAGTTTTCGGTTTGGTAGAGGGTGAGTCACCACAAGAACAACTCCCTATCAATAAGTAAGGTTTTGTCATTCAACAAGAGGATATCATAGTAAATAACTGAGATGTAAAAATTCATTCATTTCACCTAAATTTTAGCATAATAACATGAATGAAGTATAATTTCTGAGTTTACAGATTCTTCCTTTCTTATTTATAAATCTGTGGTTATTTTTGTTACCTTTCAGATTCTGTAAATGGTAATATCTGTTGTCTGCTACAATTGATTCCTTATTCTTGCTTTTCATTCTTCTTACAACTTTACAAAGCTTCTGAATGTTCCTCCTTAACTTCTTTGCAGAAGTTGGAGAAGAAACACCCTTAGCTAATTTCTCATTATGTCATAAACTGTCTATCAGGATCTTTGGGACTTTGGAATTTATACTTAGTAACCTGTGATACACTGCAGAAGATTAGATGCATAACCACAGAAGCAAGAGCAGGATTTGAAAGAAAGTTTTAATTCCTAGAGACAACTATGATAGGGTGAAGCTTCCTTCCATTGATGAGAAAAAATAAAGGTAGGTAATCAGGTTCATGAGCAGCCTTGTGCAGGAGGATGAGGCAGAGTTCTTCATGGTCAGGGAGGTAATGGGATAAATCAATGCGCAGACACTTAGTATATCAATGCTAAGGGCCCCAGGTATTATTGAACCAAGGTTCAAGGTGCTGGCAGGGCACATGCAGCAGGTCCCAAACCATGTAGCTTGATATTAGATCTGTTACCTGTACCATACACACCCTTTCTGGATAGCAGACAGGATCCATACTGGATCACTTAGATGTGATTAACAATAGCTCCCACATCACCTAAAGATTCTCCACTCATAAGACTAAATTGAAATCTTTCGATGTAACTCACCCCATAAGACTGATCTTCATGAGGTCATGGTGTGGGTCTCATTCATCTTTGTCTCCCAAGTGCCCAAATGTTTGTGTTACTGAGTGATTAAGAACACAGGTTTTAAGTCAGATTTGCATTTGGATTCATTGTTTCCACCAGGGAAATTTACTTATTGTCTCTGGGTTTCAGATTTCTCATCTCTAAAACAGTGATGACAATACCAGCAAATTCTAAGGTTTGTTGTGAGAGCAAAATGAGATGACAAATTGGGAATTACTCAGCAGAATGCTGTCATAGCATATGTTTTCAACCAGGGGTAGTTCTCATTGTCATTCCATGATTTTGGGCAAATGGGTTTCAGAAATGTGTTAGTCTGTTTGGTGAGGTTGGGACTCTAGACCACGAAGAGGCTTAAAAGAGTGACCTTGGCAGTCTTCCAAGTCTCTCTTTCTTCTCTGGGCATCTCATAGTTGATTGGAAGACTGAGACAATGGGGAATAATCTTTAAGCATCATTCCTTTATGTAAAGCTTGCAATCATCTTATCTGGGGAAGAGGGGTTGTATAGAACTTTGGTGTGGGATAATGTTATTAATATAAACATTTTTCAAATGTAACATATTGCTCTCTGCACCCAGCAAGCTGTGCTTTTGGAAAGCCATTGCTGGCAGTCTGAATAGAAAGCTTAGAATGATTAGATGCTTTGAACACTTACAGCTAAGAAGTAGGATAAACATGTTTTGACTCTATGGTTTCTCTTGGGGTTTCCCTGATGTGCTGGACTAATTAGCAGATGTAATTAGGGAAGCTGAGAAGTGGGGAGACAGAAGGGAGCTATATACATTCCCACAGACCCTTGTCTCTTTGTGCAGAGAGGGGCTTGGGGATACTGTCTCTATTGTGAAGAAGCAGCAATGTGTAGGGTGCCAAAGAGCAGGAAGGGTTCCTTGGGAGCATGGCTTTACCAGAAAAGTCTCAAAATTATGTGACCCATTGCTCTTGATGAAGTTTCAACTGGTCAGTCAGCATTGTTTCTTCCTCATTTCTCAGTGAAGGGTTTTATTCTGTAATGCTATCAAGTACTGCGCTCATTGTTAACTAAAAATTCAGTGTGTGTAAGTGTGTAGGGGTATGTGTGTGTGCGCATGTGCATGCAGGTGTGCGTGTGAAGCAGTTAAGAAATGATTCCTTTCTTTTAGAACAAATATACGCAAAGGGAATAATTTCCATCTCTAGGTTAGCTGCAAGGTCTATGCATTGGCAACAGCAGGAAATCTTTACAATCTGCCTTGGTCTAGACTCCAGCCTTCAGAGTTGGGCTGGCATTCCAATGGATTTTCACTCAGTCTGAATTGTGATGCCAACTATGAGTGTGGTAGTTGTTTTGAGGAGACAGAAGATCCTCAGAAGCTTTAGATGATGGCTTAGATGTGAATCTTTTTCCTTTGCCAACATGGTATGAGGCTCTTGTCACAAGAACATCAAATATCAATCCAGTGTTTCTGATTTCTCCATAGGTAACCTGTCTCCATGATTTCTTTGGTGATGATGATGTGTTTATTGCCTGTGGTCCTGAAAAATTTCGCTATGCTCAAGATGACTTTTCTCTGGATGAAAACGGTAAGCACAATCATTGGGTTTTATTGCCTCATTGTTCTCCTGTGTTTTATCCTTTATTATTTCCATAGATTTATGTGGCTGGAGAACATACTCCCCAAAGGGCACATATTAGTGTTTCTCCTGCACATTTGGACACATGGGTCATTAAGTGAGAGGTTGATTGGATGTCCCAGAGGCCCAGTCTCCAAACTCAGTAAAATTTACCATCTGTCCTGATAGTAACCATATTTCATGACCCACATATTATATTGCATGGACTAACAAAGCACCATCAGACTACAGGAAGGAGCATTTGGATTCAGAACTTGGAAATTATACGTACACATTTTGTAGTCAATATCTTCCAGCTAATTGGCCCATGTTAATGGCTCCATTTTAGAAAGATTTTTCTATCATGTTCTTAATATCAAATCCATTTCATACCTTTGGGCTTGCTGTTCTATTCTCCCTGCTTTGTAATTTGGGATTCCAGAGGAAGCTAAACATTTATCTTTCTATCTTCCTTTGCTTAATTCTAAGGTTCAGGTACTCTGTAAATTAAATGTAAATTAGCTCCAACAGTGACAGGATTAGGATGTGATATGATCAAAAGACACATTCAAAACATTTTACATTTAGGAGGAATAAAATGTGAAAAAATCAAAAGGAATTTACTAATATATACTTTATAAGCATCTCCAATAACAAAGAACTTAAAAAGGTGGCATTATGTTCTTTTCCCTTTGTTTTGATGGCAAATGGCCTTAAAATAACTAGACCATGCTATGTCCTATTTCCTATGCTTCTACATCTCCAGCTCTGGGCAGAGATTACTAAAGGTCACCAATCACAACATAAAGTAAAACAGAGAAAAATGAGCTTTCTTCTAAACACAATTTTCAAAAAGCTCAGTTTACCACTTAAATTTCAGTGTACCTTTAACTAGCAGGCAGCAAGAACATGTTTGAAGAAAAGACTGTCCTTTTATTCTGTTTACCCAGCTGTCTTATTCTACTCCTCAGGTCTTAGCACAAGGTTGGGAAAAGCGTAGTGGAAAGAATACCAGATAGGACCTCAGGAGACTTAGCCTGTAGTCTTCTTCTGCTACTTTTTTGCTTTATGGTCCTAAGCAAGAGGGTTTTTGTACTCTCATCAGCAAAATGAGAACAATAATTTTCCTAATAAATTAACACTATCAGTGCCCAAAATGATCATAGCAGGGATGCTGAATGACATGCATGAAAGAGTGCTCCAAATGTGTCAGACCAGAGCTGGAGCAAATGCAGGAATATTTGGCAGATTCTCCAACAGCCCATGAATGTTCTCAAATTATAAGTGGCAGAGTCATTGTTGGCCTATTTATTCATTAAATCAGCAAGCAGGATTACAGTAATATGCATTAAAATTGAAAGAACCCTATAAATGCAAGATGGTTCTGGTGGTAGTCCGTATTTATGTAAAATGACATGACAATCATAAGGTTAGTGAATATAAAATGTGTGGTATATAAAACAAAATAATTAGTAACTTCCCAACCATCTTTTAAGTTACTTATGTATGTTTTGTCTTTGTAGTTGTAACCTCCAAGAAGTCAATCTCTACCACAAAGATTTAATTAAAAATCATACTTATAGATTCTATTTTATTCCTACACAGTATTTCTCAAATGACTTTGTTGAATTATTATCTACTTGACCTGTTTCTGAAGTCTTGCCTTCATTCCATAATCCAGTGACTTAAATACGTAGGTTAGCTCAGGTTGCTTTTGAAAGTTTTCCTCATGCTTCCCCTGCTCCAGCCATAGTTCCTACAAACAATGAGCACCACATTTTAGTTATGAGACACTTTGGGTGCTTTGTGTTACAGTGATTATTCCAATTTTCCAAGGTTGGTAACATGTTGCACCTCAGTTCTACCTTCTACCAAGTTGTCTACATCCTTTTATCTCAGAATGCCGAGTCATGAAGGGAAACCCATCAGCCACAGCTGGCCCAAAGGCATCCCCAACACCTCAGAAAAATTCGGCCAAGAGTCCTGGACCTATGCGCAGAAGCAAGTCTCCAGCTGACTCAGGTAACGACCAAGACGGTGAGTGCTGTTCTCTTACCTGTGCATGCCCACCTCTTTTATGGAGACGAATGCCCTCTGCATGGAGAGGAATGAGCTTCCCATGTCTACTCACCCCTGTGTCTCCATGAATACCAATTCTGTCATTCCAGACACTACAAGAGTCAAACTTGTTTGGAATCACAGACACACAGCCATAATCTATTCACATGGATGCCGACCATTTGAAATCTGTCCTATTTGCCATGCATTCCATGACAATGCGGTTTTTTATCATTGCCATCATCTTCAACATCATCCAGTAAAAGTACATTCAATGAATTAAGCAGAAGTAATTCTCCAAGGAAAAATCAGACTCTAGGACAAGAATGTGATAATTGACATCCAGAATGCCAACATAGTTGTTACACTTAAGCTTCTGGTTAATAAGATGCCATAACAAAAAGAAAAGACAAGTACACCATATGACTACAGATATACAATTTATAATCATGAGAAAGAAGATAAACTGCATTATTCTCAGAATGGGAAAAGAAAGCACAGACTAGGTTCTGAAAACATTCAGAGATTTATCATAAACCATTTAGTGGATTGTAATTTAAAAATTGTGGTCTCTGAATCATTGCCAAGCCATGAGCTGTTTATTATTAGTCTGTGATGAGATTAGAACTTGTGCCAAGTGTAAATTAACTATGCCTCTGAGCAAACCATTTATATCAGCTGACTTTTTTCTCAGAGTACTATTTCATTGATGAAGGCAGCAATGTGTTGATTTACACTTTGCCAGGAACTCTTTATCTCATCTTGGTCCTGCAGTTTGAGTGGCACTGCTCTAAAAAGAAATATCTTCCTTTTAAAAATAACAAATGTTGTTAAAGTAAAAGTCCGCAGAAGTCAAGGTTCAGAAGCTTAGTAGACTTGCACAGATAATTTGAATTTTTCATACTACAGAATTTGTGGTTCAGAAGACCTGTGCATTTGTCCTCCCAAGGCTCAGAATTCATCATGAGAATTCTTCTGGCCCAAGAAACTTTGGAAAGTATAAGAACCCTTTAATTTGGAGCAGTATGGGCATCTTGTTGGTTTTGAAATGCCTGTGCCTAGAAAACCAGCCTGTCCCACACTATAAAAAGCATGTAGTCACCAGCCATCTCTTTATTCTTAGACAAAGGAAACTGAGGTGTGACAAGACAGCCCAGGCTTTTCAAATTCCCTTGTCTTTGCTTACCCTTTTCCCCAACCCTGTAACGCCATCCTTCCAACTCACACACTTTGCTTGAAAATTTGCATTCATGCTTCAAGACCTCATATAAACCTAGTTTTTTTCTGTTCTGTGCAATATTATAGCATGCCACTCATATTCCTGGGATAATATTTACCATAGTGTGTTATAAACTGTGTGTTTGTTTGTCTACTTCCCCAGCTAAATACCGAGCCCCACAAGGGCAAGTTTCCAAATGCATGTTTGTATCTTCAAGTGCTGAGCAGTTTCTTGTCCCTTGTAGGTGATTAAGTAAGATTTCTGAAAGAATACATCCATAAATACACCTATTTCACCAAGCACTATGCTAGACACCTAGTGAGCGTTTAGGCAATGTTTACTGAAGGAGTGAAAATACATGTGCTTCAAAAAAAAAAAAGAAAAGAAAAGAAAATACATGTGCTTCGATGACTTCTAGTTCAAGTATACAGAAGAGTACATGAGTCTAGGAAATTAATATTGATGAAACTAAATGATTCAGATTTTATTTATTTATTTATTTATTTATGGCGGAACTGGGGATTGAACTCAGGCCCTTGTGCTTGCCAGGGAAATGCTTATTCTACTAAGCTATCTCCCTGGCCCCTAGATTTAAACTCCTGCAGTGAGAATGAAATTATGTGGACAGTTTCTAAACAAGAGACTTAAAGAGTTTTCAAACTTTTTTTCAAGATTTATAAAGACTGACAATAATTGCTTAATTAAGCATTTTTAAAAAAAAGAATAAAAGTAGTTGAAGAACATTAGAAACAATACAGAATTTCACTGAGCAAAATGACAGGAATTCAACAATGGCTGTTATATTGCATATTGTTGTCTTCACATTAGTTGTTCAGATTATCAGATATAAGCATACAAAATTGATCAAAAATATAAAAAATTAAAAAGGAGAGAGAGACCAGCCAAATAGCTCAGCAGATTGAAGCACCTGCTTAGGCAGATGCAGGGGCTGGGAGTTAAATCCCTTGGCTTGCCATGCTGGCCCTGCCCCCAGGATGTGCTGAGATGGCAACTGAGACTGGGCATGGTGGTGTACACCGGTTATCCCAGCTCTTGGGAGGCTGTAAACAGGCAGACCACTACAAGTCCGATGTAGTTGTGAGACCCTCAACACCCTGTAGGCCTTGTAGACCCTGTCCTAAAATACAAAAATAAAATAGAAAATAAAAAGGAAAGAGAGAAAAAAATTTAAGTATAGGTAATGTGAAGTGGAAATAAACTGTTCAAAGAGAAGGGACAAGTGGGATGAGGGAAGGGATGAAAGAAAGAAGAAAGATAGTTCCACATAAACTATCCACACAGGATAGTTTGGATAATTTTACTGCTGATTTCTGCTGGTGTATTAACTAATCATTTTTTACAAATATCAATATTTCGGGGGAACTCTATTTTTATTGCTTATAACTTGTTGTGAAACAAATTACCCCATGACTTAGTGCTTAAAATAAGATTTCATTATCTCACAGTTTCTGTGGGGCAGGAATTCTCAAGTGGCTTCCTTGGTAGTCCTAGCCCAGTTGTCTCCTGTCATTGTGGTAAAGATTTGGGGAGAGACTTCAAACATCCAGAGGCTCAACTGGGACTTAAATGGGAGACCCCACCAAAATGAGTGATGGTGAGATCTCCCATTTAAGGGAGTTATTCAAGAGAATGAAAAAGAAGATGCTGGACTTTTTATGATCTAGACTACAAAGCCAATATTGGGAATTCTGCTTTATTCTAATGATCATAAGTAGCCTTAAATCTAGCTTACATTTGTGGGGAGAGGAATTAGTCTCCACTTCTTCAAGAGAAATATTGAATAATTTGTGGACAAATTTTTAAAGAGTGCTATGTAATATTATTGAAATTCTTGGATAATACCAGCCTGAAGTGAACAGATTGTTCCTGCAGACTATTCAGTTGGCTACCCAGCACATATGAACATAACCACCCAGAATTAAATACTGTTTAAACACCTGTCAAATCATTGATCTTCAGTATGTTCTGTAAGACTTCATTTCTACAAAATATATGCCTCATGGACAGAGACAGAACAGGAACACATTAGGACTCAATGACTTTGTCACATTGAAAAGCTATTGTAGATCGTAATCCAGGCCTGGCAAAGCAAGATATGCACTTGTTTCTCAGAATTCCCTTGTTAGAGAAAGAGAACGAGAATGTATTCAGACTTACAAGGCAAATAGAATACTCAGTTTGGGGTGGGGATTGACTTGGCAAATATCAGATTCACAAACAACACTTGTTCCCTACCACCAGCCTAGAGTGACATTCTCAGTAGAAAGAGCTGGAATCCTTATTATAGTTACTGAATATAAATGAAACTAAACCCTAGTCTAGACACCTTCATAACAGTGAGTTGGGACTCACCTTGGACATAGCCTCCATATGGTTTCAATCTCATGTAACACGACTGTGCTCATCCCATAACAATTTGTTTAGAGCCAAGTATAGAGTGTGGCCTCAGTGAGCATCCCATAGGGAAAAAGCTGATCTCAGGCAAAACAGTAAGTTAAGTAAGGTTGGGTTTGTCATGCCCGTTACCATTCCTCTACCTCCACCTCACTCGGGACCATTCCAAGCTGAAGTGGAGGGGTAGGACATGATAGAAGAGACATTTCTTTAAGGAAGTCAGCCATCCCATTTCCTAGTTGTGTGAGTTGGTGCAAATTTCTTTACTTCTATCAGATTTGTCATACTTTTTGGATAAGAAATAATTTGTAAGTCTATAGACAAGAATAATTCTCTAGTGTTATCAGTTATTTATAATTCACAGATTTATGAAGTAGCTCTCATAAGATCAGAATCAGATAAGGAGAATAATAAACTATGGGAAATGTGTGGATTTCAGTTGGCATAAATTTCTTTTTACAGAAGATAGAGAGACAGAGGGAGGGAAGGGAGGGGAAGAGGAATCAAAAAATTAAAGATGTTAAGTACACATACATACCTCCTAAGATGAATGTAAACATTTTGTACCATAAGTATGTTCAATAAATTTTAAAATATCATACAGACATTTCAAATTTAAGAAGAAAGAATAATTTCATTAAAAATTCAAGATTTTTCTGAGCTATTAGCAAGAGATAAATGCAGGTTAACATACATTTATCCAAAAAGTAAGAATGGTGAATGGGGCTGAACATCTTTGTTCTTTACTAGTACATGCAGGCATTATGACCCTGTTTACATGCTGTGTTACTCTGTCTTTAATCTGGAACTTGTGGATGTATCTACATACTTTTATTTAACTTGAATAACTAAAGGTTCTTTCTAGGAAACAACCAGATAGGATATTTTCAGGAAATGTTAACTGCTTCCTTTCAAGGCAAAAGGAAGCCAAAACTGTTCTTTTACCAAAGGAAACATTGCCTCACGTTGAGATAAAAGAATATTTTGATATTCTGATTCATTAGAAAATATATGTAGACACACACACACACACATCTTTACCTCGATTCATGGTTCAGTTAATATTTGGGTTCAGTTTGACTTTAAGTATACTAACTGTTTCTATGATGCTACATAGTCTGTAATTTGTGTCACAGCTTGGTTATGTTTTTAGTCATTACATTGTTTTCTTGCTGTTCTACCCCATGAAGAAATCAAAATCCTATTTTCCCTTCAAATTCTATCCCCATTTCTGACAGTATTGAGTTCGTCTCAAATGGACTATCTGGTTCTAAACCCTGAACTCTAAGAAATGACTTAGTTGTCTATATATTATTCTTGTGAGGAGCTCATTCTCAAAGTGGAGCTGATGGACTTTTAGAATCCAAGTCACATTAGCTATATCTGTCTTTATATTTATTTATTTATTTTGCAGTACCGGGGATTGAACTCAGGACCTTGCACTTGCCAGGCAAGCACTCATTCTACTGAGCTATCTCCCTGGCCCTATATCTGTCTTTAAAGTGGGCCAGGAAACTGGTAAAATAAAATCTGAACCCATAATAGTCCTACAGGATAGCTGAAAAACACTTGTGCAGTGCCACACTTTAATTAACCCAGATTTGCCATTTGATAGGCAAGATTATCCTTGCTTTAGAAATACTGGAAGACATTTCTAGTCTGTGTCTCTTTCCGTTTCAGTCATTACAATGTTAATTTTCCCTTTATGTAACTTTCCTTTTGATTGAATTGAATTGAAGTGAAGTGAAGTGAAGTGAAATAAACTGAGCTGAGCTGAACTGAACTGAACTCACAAAATAGCTAGTTGCTGGCAAGAAATCTTTCTCTTTCTTTTTTTGAAAAAGATTAACCAAAGAAGTTAATTACTTACCCTGGTAGGTTGAGATATTTACAATGTGATAATTAAGGTTGCTGTTCTTCAACAGTAACTCCTTGTAGCAACTCAATGTTCTATGCCTGTCTTCCCCCAACTCATTTGCACCTATTCCTGAAAGTCAAACTTGCCTTGTTCCTGCCCCTTCAAGGGGATAGGTCCTCTATGGGAGGGTTCTTTTATGGGACACATAAGAGTGGGAAATCTATCTTGGCTACTTTTGTCTCATTGCTGAATCAAAATACCCAATTAAAGAATAAATATTTAGCTCATAGTTTGTGGAGGTTCCAGTCCATAGTTAGCTGAGTCCAAGGCAGGGAGGCACATGTCAGAGGAAAGCAGTTCATGACAGTGGAAAACAGCAAAACAGCAAGAGTAAAAAAGAAGGAACATGAAAGCAAGCTTCTTCCCCTCCCTTATATTGCATGCAGACTATCAGCTCCAGGGCTAGTGTAACACCCACACCCATAATCCCAGCACTGGACCATGAATCAATCACAAACACTAGAAGCCTTCCCATGACTGCATGAAGCTTTGAGGGGATATCTAAACACAAACCATAACAGGGTCCATGAAGGAACTTTATCTCAGAATCCTTTTCTGAACTTGAGGGGTTATTTTTAATTGCCCAAGATAGAGAGATCTGGATCTTCTGACATTTTCCAGTATGAATTTCTGGACCATTTCTGTCTAACAGAAACATAATGTGAGCCACAAATCCAATCCATGTATGTAATTTTTAAATTTGTAGTAGCTACATTTCCATCCCCATTTGCCTGCCCTGTGGTGACAGGTAAGAATCAGAATTTCTTTTTTTTTTTCTTCAGTATTTTAGGGAAGGGTCTACAGGGTGTTCAGGGTCTCACTACTAGATCAGACTAGTAGTGATTCTGTTTACAGCTTCCCAAATGCTGGGATTACAGGAGCATGCCACCACACCCAGTTTCAATCGCTCAGCCTGCCCTCGGGGGGTGGAACAGGCATGGCAGGCCTGGGGATTGAGCCTCCAGCCCCTGCACATGCTTTCAGGTGCTTTAATCCTTTGAGCTATTGGCCAGCCAAGAATCAGAAATTCTAAAATAATTAGACCTATTAATTTCTTCATAACCAAAACAAGGATATCAATTCTTCTTTCATAGGATTGTTATGATAAATAAAATCATCTATATGTGTAGAAAGTTGTATTTGACAAGCACTCATGATTAGTCATTACATTATTATGAAAAATGAAATAATACTTTTAATTTATACTCTTACCAGAAATACACACAATTGTCTCTCATTGCCCTGTGTCATTGTTGAGCATAATTATTTTGAAACATTTTGAAATGTTTAATTTATATATTAATTTAAATTATTTTAAAAATAAAAATAATGTATTGAATATTTTCTAATTCACTAAGTGAAAATAGCATTTTATTATTTTACCACACTTCTTTTTACTGTCATTAGGATTTAAGTTTGGTCAAGTACTTGTTAGCCCTGTGTGTGTGTGTGTGTGTGTGTGTAAAAACGAGAAGGAGAAGGAAGAGAAAAAGAAAGGGAGGGAGGAAGAGGAAGAGCTCTAGATCTATTTATCTAGAGAGAACTTTGTTTTGTTTCTACTTTTGTGGATGGAGAGGTTGCTCTTTTACTATTAAACACATTCATCAAACCATGAGTTACTGAGTTTCTTTTATCATCCAATGGCTGGGGCTAGTGACATAGCTCAGAAGCACCAGCACTTGCCTGGCAGACACAAGGTCCTGAGTTCATTCCCCAGTGGGAGGGAAAAACAACAACTCAGAGTGCAGTCACCTCATGGCCAGTGCATGTTTCTGAAGGCTTCCATGCCATCTGGTTAATTACATGCCTTAGAATTTTGCAAGAGAACAGTGTTAAAGCCTGTGCTCCCTGAAATCTATCATTTTATTCTCAATTTTTAAAAATCTCAAAACACTAACTGATCTATCTCTATCTCTGGGAGAACTTGAAGTCTCTAGGATTTCTCAGAACTCCTAGTAGATGACACAAATTGTCTGCAGAAGCTTTTTTCTGCACTTGAGTGTGAGTAATGAATATAAAAAGCAGAGTCGTGAATATTGGCTACCTGGTTAAAATGAAGCTGAGATCGGGATGCAGTGTCGTCCCCGTGCCCTGTGACCTGGCTTGCTCTCCAGATCCCCTAATTGGCTCCCTGACTTCCCTTTCCATGCCGGAGTTCTCAACTTGATAGCCTGACTTATGCTTTACTTATTCTCAGAATGGTGGTTTACCTTACATGTCCCAGCCTTTGTGTGCATCATAACTAGTTTAAGCTAGTAATGGTGACCTCTCTGATATTGGCTAATAGTATGTTAAAACTATAGGTCACAGGTTTAGCAGTCCCAAGCTCCTATAGCCACCACTTTTCTGAGACATTCTCCCAAACTCTCCCAGTCACTCACTGCCTGGACAGCGCTGTGCATCCTCTTGGGTATGTCTGGATCGCAGACCTTTATCCACTGCCTACAGAGCACAGGTGCCACTCAAAGAGATCATCCAACTCTTCCCTGAACTTTTGGAATACAGAGCACTTCATGGCTAGGTCCTTTTGCCTGACATTTTCTTCATTTATTATAATGATAAGAAATTATTTTTATGAAATATAGATAACATTTACTGAGCATTTACTCTATGCTAGGCATTGAGCTAAGCAGTTCACAAGTATTCTCCTACATTTTCATGGCAGACATAGAGATTGGTTCTACTCTTGTTCCCATATCACACATGAGGAAAGTAAAGCTCAGAGAAGTTAAATAGTTTGCCCAAAGTCACACAGATGCCAGCAGGTGTTATATTATGGGTTGAATTCAAGTCTGACCTCATCATGTCTACTCCAAGATTAGATATGGTGCCATCTGGGATCCCCCAACATGTTTCCTTTTCCCTTAATCTGATTCATTGCCAGTTTTATAAATCTTACATCTTTTGATATATATTTCTATAGAAATATTTCCATTTCCTTCTCTTCAGGGTGATATAAGGTGTTGTCTTCCCTAATATTGCCTGTCATTACTGTTTGACTTCCAGGTTCAAGAGCTTACTCTCTTCAGCGGCAGAGTGAAAGCCTCACCACCCAGTTATATGACTTTCCCTTTGGCATCAGGATCTGTTATGTGCCTCACAAGTAAATTTTCTCCTACTTACTAATTCCATTCATACCTTTCCTGGAAGGTTGCTTTTCTGTTTGTTTTATATGCTCTTAATTTACATACTTTTTTGAAGGTAGGGAGCTCAATTCCTTTTATTTTTGGGTTTTCCTTTCTTAGTCTATACTGTCTACTACAAGAAATGACTGTATGTTGATTATCTCATAAACACAGAGATGTATTTTTTACAGTACTGGAGGCTGAAAAGTCCAAACTGAAGGTATTGATAGAGCCAGTGTTTAGGAAGGATTCATAGAAGGTACCTTCACAATGAATCCTTAGATAGTGAAAGGTGTGAGAAGTCTTTTGGACACAAGTAGTCATAAGGACTTTTAAAAGGGCACAAGTAACATTCCTGAGGACTCTGACAAATGCCTGCATATGCATGGAATTAGATTTTAGCCTATAAAGGGAGCATATAAATACTCAGTACATATCATTCCCCATCAATCAGCACCGTATCCCCTTCTTCAGATGTTTTCACCTTTAGGATGAGTTAAACCTATTCTAGACATAATTGACACTGACTTCACGGGAACACAGATCTCCACATGTGGACTATGAGGAAGCCAGGGCTAGAATTTCTGTAGTATACACCAGAAGTTCTTGCTTTTCCCTTCCTGTTTCAGAGTCTAGAACCTCCATGTAAGAGGGAAAGTAATTTTGTATCTCTTTTATATTCTGACTACAGCAACTTCTCTTTAATGGAAGTTTTAACTGTCATAGTTTTTACTCTTTGCAACTGAATACAGATTACATGATATATAATAAATTGTCATTTTGCTGAGATAAAAATTTTAAAATGTCACACTATTAGGCTGGGTGTGATTATGAGTCACTTAGATAGCAACTGATTTGTTGTTTTCCACATATTGAGCTAACACATTTTATGAAAATAATGATGTTCTACAATAGTGTTCATGAATGTGGGAATTACAGGTGCATCCTGCACAAACATCAAAAGTTGCCATGTGTTCCAGGTCTGCGTCAGTGAGGAGCCTCTTTCTCCTCCCACTGCTAAGTGTGAGAAAGCAGCAGGAAAATGGCTTTGCTTTTCTACTACATTTTTGCAAGGCACTGACAGAACATTCTAGAAGTCAAGAATTCTCTTTATGCACAATGATAGACAATAAACATAGTAATGTACACACAGCCCAGGATTCATTCGTCTGCACCAAATATTTTTATTGGTTAGTCCTGACTGCTTCTCTTGCACTGGATTGATGCTGTCACAATAAAATGTAAATTTTTGGTTTGCATTTAGAGACATAGCTAAGATTTAAGGAAAGATTCTAGTTTTCCAACCAGAACTTAAATATTATATAGACATTACCTGAGTGTGACCTACCATATATATAGTATAATCTTTTGTTTAGTAGGCTAGAAGGTTCAGTTTATTTTGTCCCTGGCCCCAGCAATCATTATGTACTGGTGTTGACTGGAATTGCCAATGATAGTGAGACATAGGGAGTCCGAGGGAGACAGAGTGCCATTTTCAGAAAAAAAAGTCCATTATTTTCGAAGTTACTCTTGGTGTCACTGCTGAAAGCCATTTCTCAGTTGATGCTCAAACCTCAGAAGGCTCCTCCTAAGGAGAAAAGGAGGGTCCTGAGGAATCTTGGTCAGCCAAGGTCAGCCATCATGCTGAGACTATAATCCTGAGGAGACTTATGATAAGAAGTGTGTGAGGAGAGATGAGGTTACATCTAGCAGTTAACTCAGTCATTTATAACCACTACTTTTTGATGATTCAGTAACCATTTTGTGAAATTATTTTCTGAATTTCCAAAGTAGAGAAAAGAATCACATTTTATGTCTTTCCTTTGGTGAAATCTTTTATCTGTGATAAATATCAAATGGGAACTTTCAGAAGCTTTGCTGGATCTAATTTCAAGACCCTACTCAGCCATGTCACCTCATGTGTGAGTGAACAGTGTTGGACACATCTGCTTTTCTGCCAGCTGTGGCCACAGAGTGAGTCCAAAACATCTTCTGTAGCAAGTACTCCTATTGTATTTTGGAGAGGATTGCAGGGAAGGATACAGGATGGTGCACCACTTCTCAGAATGTGTGGTCGTGTGTCTCGGTCTAGAGTTTCCTTCTCAAGTGGTGTGTTGAAGTTACGTGTGTGCTCCATCCAGGCACCGAGTATGCAGAAATACTGAACCACTGAGTCCCTCAGCACCCTGGGAGACTGAGCTACGCTAGAAGTGACTGACATCTAGTACCTTCTAACTGTGAGCAGCCTCTTGTTTTATCCCAGTGGGGCATTCAAATATTACGATTATATGTGTGTGGTGATGGTCTTTTAAAAAGATTGAGATATATACATAAATACATCCTTTCCCCTTCTTTCATTTGTCCTTTTCCTCATCTCAGTTTTTCCTTCCTATTGAACAAAGTCTTTCCCTTTCATACTATCTATTGTACCAGATTTTAATTACTCTTTCAGGTTCTCACACTAGCAAGACAATACCAAGTTTGTACACACAGACCCGACTTATTTCACCTACCAATATAGTCTCTAGTGGCATCCATTTGTCTACAAAAGCCTCCATTTATCTTTTCTATAGCTGAATAATACTCCACTGTGTAAAACTACCATATCTTTTTTAAATCCACATGCAATACAGCAACCATTGTTGAATTACTATTACTTTGTTTAGTGAACTTTTGTATCATTTCTAATGCTGTTTTTCTCTATTACTATTTTGTATTATTTTTTTAAAAATGACTGGAAAATACTGGAATTAAGTGGCTGGTCCTCTGGGTTTGGCTTCTTCTGCTGTGAGCTGGAATATTTTTCTTATAAAACCTTTATGAGGCTCAAAAGTTTGAATGAAGGGGCTTTGAGAGCTTTCAGCTATTTGTGGGGTGTGCCACAAGCCACAGAGATAGGACTGTGCTCCTAGCTTCCCCTCATTGGCTCTTCCTCTCAGAGTGAGACGTAGCTCTTCTTTTCTGTCCTTTCCAAGTCATAAAACCAATGTATTGTGTTGTGATGGTGGATAAGTTGTGTCAAACTTGAGAAGTCCCGAAGGTGAGTTAAGCGACTGAGCAGGGGGCCTGGGTACTCACTTTGGAAACATCCTGAGCCTGTGCAAGAGCAGGGCTCGCAGATGGTGGGGGAGGTAGCCTGCTTGTAGTATAAGGAAGTAAAAATGGCTTGCTCTCACTCTCTTTGCTCTTGCTGCTTTTGCTGTCTTCTGCCACCTTGAACTGTTGCCCCTGTGCATTGCCACCCTGCCTTGGATCCCGCTGATTATGGACAGAAACCTCCAAACCTCCACAAACTGTGAGATGAATAATCTTTTCTTTCATTAATTTTGAATGCCAGGTATTTTGTCTGAGCAGTGAGAAAAAAGTAAACAAGACTTGTACCTACCATTTAGAAACCAGCACCAACAAGTATGTTCTGTGTATTTTTGCTCCTCAGGACTTCTACAAAGCGTCCATTAGAGAAGATGCTTACTTCACTGCTTTTTGTGCACACCAGCTAGCATTTGCCTCCTTCTCGTCTACCTGCCTCCCTATCCTAGCTGTCTCCCTAATCTACACAGAACTGTCATTCCTGCTAAGAAAAAATTTGCTCTCACCAAGCCTGTGCTGCCATTAAGGGCAGGTTCTTATGGCTTCTTTCTAGGTGTCCCCTGAAAGCCTCATGAGTTTATAGGAAGAGCTTTTGGGAGTGGCTTTGGGGTGTTTGATACTGGAATATGGATATTAAAACTATATTACTCCACTGATGGGTTTAGCATAGTTCTGGATGTGGATAATAGAGAAGGCCTGCCCTTGGGTATGAATGGTGCCAACCAATAGGCTTGTAGCCTGAATAGAATAAAAAGGGGGGAAAAGGCTTGCTGGTTCCTGCTGCTCTTCCATGGACTGTTCCTCCTCTGCCATGCTACCTTGCCTGGGAGCCAGCTGACTGTAGACTGAAGCCTCTATAAACTGTGAGCTAAAATAAACCTTTTCTCCTTTAACTTATGGATGCTAGGTAGGTATTTTATTCTAGCAATGAGAAAGTAACTCAATCAAAAGTCTTTACTCAAGGCCAAGAATAACTCAATTTGTCACGGTTTCAGCATTTGTGTGCCAGGGTGTGAGCTGGTTGGCACTGATCCCCTACCCTAGATGGTTCCAAAGGATGGAGGGATCCCACAGGTAGTAAGCAATTATTTCCTGGTCTTCTTCTGACAGGCTTCCCAGACAAATTCTATATTAATTGCATGAAAACCAAGTCATACACTATATAATAAAATATGAACACTGATTTCTCTCTGTGATAGAAGTAGGAGTAATGTTTATTTTTCTTCTTTAGACCTTCTTGATTCTATGTATATTTTTCTATAGTGAATCTGAAAACATATTTTAAATTATATTGCTTAAATGTATATTGAATATGCGCTGCATGGAGCAAATAGTGGCTCTGACATTCCTGCACTCTTGCTCGCTCCAAATTAGTGCCTCAACCTTCACAGCTAGGCCATTTGGTGGGATGGGAGCCAGAAGGGGAACAAAAGAGGAGGGTAGAAATGCGGGTCATAGAATTTCCTCTTTTCGACAATCCTCTGGCAGCTAATTCCAGGGTGCTCATCTGTATGGTGGCAGTAACATGACTTTCATGTTTTCCCCAAGGTATTTTATGGCCTTTTTACAGTGCTACTGTGAATAACTTTCTCTCAGCAACTTCCAAAGCGTGAAAAATTTCTCTTCCCTCTTCTCTACTTTTTCTTCTTTGTTTTAGCTCCATTTGTTAATATTGCTCTCCTTGCTTCACTATTTCTTCATCTTCTTCTCTCTTCTTTTCACTCCTTTCCTTGTCTCTTTTTTCCTCTTTGCCTCACTTCACCTGATCATTAAAGTGAGATAAAATGTTGGGGGAAATGGCACACACTGAGTATTGGCTCTTTCTTTGTTTTTCCTCTTCTCCTGACCTCAGAGTATTATATAAAGCAGATATTTAAAGCTTTGAAGAGCAAAAACGCATGTTTCTCCATTTCTTTTCTCTCCTCCTTTCTATCCTGCCTTCTATGGTTGGTTGAGGCAGAAAATGGAGAAATAGATAAGTTTTCTGGTTGTTTGCTTATGGTATGACCTTTGCAATGAATTGTCCTTTCCTGGGTTTCAGCTTCCTAGTATATGTGATGAGAAGACCAAGATAAATAGTTGTTAAAGTCCCTCCTAACTCTCTTATATTGTCAGTTCAGGCTGTGGAATACAAATCTGGACATGTTGTTTGACCTAGATGGCTGCAAAAGCAATTCTAGCAAAAGTTTCAGCTCTTCACTTTTGTAAATAATTTTGGTTTTAGACCAAAAAGAAAGGTAGAATTCCAGGCCCTTCCTTGTAGGAAGCACATCTCATAGGCTGTTATCAGAAAATAAGAAAGTTGCCTCAAAAAAAGGTCCATCATGCCAAGGGCAGAGATGTTTTAGGCCTAGGTAATTTTCCTAGTCGACCCAGAAGGATCCATTACTTTCATTTAGGAGAATACTGCAGGCATCTGTGATATGGCCAATCTCTTTCTGCCATGTTTTATTCATTTTTCCCATTTTCAAGGATGACAAATACTCTCTCCAAAGAATTCTGTACCAGACAGTGGCACTGTGGCCAGTCTGTGCATCAGGGTTCCTAAGTAAGATTTTGCTCCTCTTGGTGTGGAGTCAGGAGCAGGTACTCTGCTCGAAGAGAGACTTGTGCTTGAATAGCTCCCTGCCTTACCTGGCCTGCTACCCTATCCCATTCCCTTTAACTAATTAACTCTTTAAATTACTGTAGGACCTTGACTCATGCATCACTTTCTATTGGATCCTTCCCTAACCTTTGTGATGGAGCCCTTTAATACATTTTCACAGGGCCAAATCACTAACAAAGCACTGTACTGATGGAAGTGGCTGTCAGAACTGTGTTTGCTACTTTCCATATGCTAAACTTCTCAGCCAAAAAAAAAAAAAAGATGATGTTCGACTCTGCTGTGATGCATCCCAACTTCCAGAGGAAGAGCTTGGCACAAAGGAGATGTTCAGTAAATATCGAGTGAATTCATTAATCTTAGCCCCAGCTTTTTAAGTTCCAGGATCTTGTACACATTGCCTAGGTACCACAAGTCTCAGTTTCCTCATTGAAGGATGGAAATAATACCCATTCAGAAAATTGTGGGATTTATATTGGATAGTAGTTGTAAATCACCACATAGGGGCCTGGCATAAGCCCAGAATAAGCCTAGCATGGGTCTAGTATAGGCACACACCAAATATTTGTTCATGTTTGTTTTTCTTTTTCCTGACCCTAGAGCATTGTATAATTTAGCAACTTAAAGCTTTTAAGAGCAAAAATACATGTTTCCCTTCCCCACTCCTACTTTCTTTACTCTCTTCTGTAGTTGGTTGAGGTGGAGAATGGAGAAATAGATAAGATATCCTACTTTTTTTGCTAATGATATGACCTTTGGCAATGTACTGTCCCTTCCTGCCCTTCCGGTGTTACAGCTTCCATGTATATGTGATGGGGAGACATAGATGAATAGTCTTTGCAGCCCTTCCTAATTCTGTCCCTCTGAATCTGCACAGGGTCAAGGATAATGCTGCCCATGGTTGTTCACAGTGCAAGAGGGGTGGAAACAAAAAGATGATGAAGTGTCAGACTAGGGCAAACAAATTATGTTCTTGCACTATCTGTTTTAATATAAGCTGAGTTTATTTTAGTAATGTTTTAAAATGTATCATCATGACAATGTTCCTTAGTAGCTGCACAAGGATTTCTGGTGCACCTTTTTTCAAAAGAGCCTGAGGGCTTAGCATATACTGTCTCATTAATTCTCTGAGCATCTATAAAGTTGGTTGGGAAAGCATGAAGAGTTCTGTTTTATATGCAGAGAAACAAAGCTTCAAGTAGGTGAAACAGCTTACCCAAGGTCATGTAGTAATATCATTTTCCCCAGGAACCCAGGTCTTTATCTAGCATACCAGCCTGATAGCCCACTGTGTTTCCAGTCTCTGGAAATGAGTCAGTCATGGTGAGAGGTCTTTCGGCTGAATAAAATGGCATTTAAAATTGTTATCTCTTGGAGAATAGACCTGAAACGAGAGGAGAGGAAAGTAGAGAATAAAGGACTGAGAAGTCTGGAAGTCATTAGAAAGTATTTCCTCCATCCTCCACCCCGCACCATAACAATCCATCCTCTGGACCCCACCTCAAGGGTCCAGAACATCAGGCCTCTGGTGGTTGCCATGGAAACAGTGCCAGCTGAACTTGAGGCCCTGGGGAGCCAGCTGTGCTGGTTGAAGGTATGCAATTTTGGGTCAACTTCCTGGTTGACCCGAAGGGATCTGTCATTTGCTGTTAAGTGAATGCCGTAAGCATCTGTGATCGGATCAATGTCTTTCTGATGTGTTTAATCTGATATCCTTGCTCTCCAGGGAAATCAACACCATCTCCAACATTGTGCTATAGAGTGGCATTCCTACTCAGCCAAGGGCTATAGTTGCATATTTCATCCTGATGTTCACTGACTCTGCCCTCGGATAAGGAAGTTGTGCTTTCTGAGCCTCGATCTCTTCTTCTGTAAAGGTTAATAAAAAGCTCTTTGCAAGGACCACAGAGTGAATGGCTCTGAAAGGCATAAGGGAGCCCTAAGTCCTTGTGAATGTATAACTCTTCTATGGTAGAACACCCATCTTCTTGTAAAGTCAGCCATGCCCTCCCCAGGGTGCCTGCTGCATGAGCACAGTGGTCACTGTGGGGACTGCCATTTCCCAACTTGAAACATCAGGCCAAAAGAAGAGCCAGTTGTTCTTGGATGGTTGATAGCCTCTTGTCCAACAACCCCAGAGCCTGCTGGGCTCTCGGTACATGATTATCCCTACAAGGACTCCTTTGCTTCAAAAAGAAAGGTCTTTTGTTGATGGACTTGATTTTTCAGGCTGCCCTGCCTTTGTGTCGCTTTCAGTACATTAATTATTTAGTGCCTAGTAAAGCTTTCTGAGATCACAACATGAAAGGCCCAGTGGCAGTTCAAAGTCTTTCTTTTGATTATTATTCTAGTCAACATATTTTGGGGGGAGAAAATAGGCTTGAGATCACAGTGGAGTAAATTTCATAAAAAGTAGTGTACAAGGAAGCTACAGAAATGGACCCAGAATAGATAGCCATGCTGGCCTGCTAATGGAGGCACTCAGGCTTTGCAAGGACATAGGTGGGGTGTGTGTTGAGAATCAGGCCCTACTAAAAGCTAGTGAATTTCTCCTCATTAGAGCACATAGGACAGGCAACCAAACACCTTGGGAGTGGGAATTCAGTGGAAGGAAAGAAATTGCAGAGTTTGAAGACCAGTCAGGAGTAGCTTGATTAGAACACAGACCACCTCCCAGTTGGGTCCTGAGGTAGTGACTTGGCGCAGTCCAAAGGGACAGGCTGACTGAAGGGAGGCCTTTGATGCCAGGTTGCCTTCATTAGCTGACTCTTTCCATGAAATGTGAATCAGTGGCCAAACAACAGCTTCCAGGAAAGTTTTCCTTAATTTTTTCTAAGCCTCTGAGGGAAAAAAGTCAACACAAACAGTTGATGTAAAGCTTGAGATTTGTCATGAAATGAATATGTCTTTATAACCATTGTCAGGAACAGCCATTGTAGTATGGACATGCTTGATGATGGCCTGCATGCCACTGCCTGAAAAGGCTGTGAGCCGTAAGTGGTTAAGGAGACAGAGCACCCAGTTCAGGTTTTGTTTGGCACAGCCTGAAGCCTAGTGAAAATGCTTTGATGGGGCTCCAGCTCAGAGAAGATGGGGGCCTTGGGGAGGAGGGAATTGGGTTGTTCTTTAAAGAAAAAGTAGAATTTAGGAAAACAGGGGCAGGAAGAATAATCTAAGCAGAGATCAGCTTGAGTGGCCTTGCCATGTAATCAAAACCATAGAATGTGAAAGAATTCTGCATGAAGTTCAAGCCCCAGTACCACATGCTGTGCCAGCCCCAGGTTCCTAGGTACACAGTGCAGGCCCCAAAACTGGGTGTGGTGGTACATGCCTGTAATCCCAGAATGAGGAGGCTGAGACAGGAGAATCACTCCAAGTCTGAACTGTGTAGCAAGACCCTATGTGAAAAAGAATAATAATAAAAAAATTTTTTTTAATTCTGATTGCGAAATAAAGGCTGAGAAAACAAATAGTGAACAAAGTATCATGGTTTCAAATTTACATGCTTCAGCCATTGCTGGGGCAGCTTCTTCATGACTCCCTTTTTGCTGTGTCTCTAGTATATCTTCCAAGTGACTGATCCCCCAAAGGAAGGAATCATGCCTTTGTATAACCACCAGTATTCCTTAATGTTGTGCCTTATGAAGGGTGGCTACTTTCATTGGTGGAGAAATACATGTACCTAACCTTGGCATGAACTCAACAGTGAAGCACAGGACGTTTTAGGGCTGGGGAGAGGGCAAGACACATGTATTCAAACTGTGACTCAGTGGCATAAGAGAATATGATGAGAGAATCATTTCTGCTTTAGGACTCGCTCTACCACAAAAGAGCATGAACATTCCTGGCAAGGTGGGAGTGGAGCTAACAGAAAGGTGAAATGAAAAGGGAACCACGTAATGCCATTCAAAGTCTGCCCCTGATGCTAATAGCTGATTTCTGAATGAGCCAGCTGGAAGAAATGTGAAAGTAAATTATTGAAAACCAGATATGTGTGAGGGGATTTTAGCAAACAGCTAGTTCAACACCCTCATTTTCTAGCCTAGAAGAGGCTTAGAGAGGTCTGTGTTCTGAGGACAAAGGACACCTCTGTTAACTCTTCCCTTTTCCCCCTTTTCAGTCACATATCTTCTTTTTTATACAGCGTGAACTGCCCATTGCAGCTCCACCATTCCTGCTAGCTCTGCAACTAATGTAAATTCACCGAGAGTGTTTCTTTGGTGAACAGGTATGGGATTCGCTGTGCGAGTGCTCAAGCCATTTCCTTTAGAGTTACAGCCCCATGAGGAGGCCTACCTGTGGTCCTCTATGGGCCATGCCTGGCAACCACCGTTTGACATCTAAACAACCATTAATATGGTCACACTAAACTTTGCTTTATGTTTTCAAAGAAGGGGGAAACTTAGCACACTGCCACTGATGGTCTTATTGTTGGAAGGAAAATAAGTAAAAGGTATAAAAAGGAAGGTAGCTGAAGTTCCATGGAGTCTTTAAAATAGAAGCATTGCTTGACCAATTTGCTCTCTGTGAAAGCCTGAGAGAATGTTTTCTCTCCATGTGAC